>JANTCA010000125.1:0-12935 GCA_024741275.1 Chironex yamaguchii
TATACTATACTATACTATACTATACTATACTATACTATACTATACTACACTACACTACACTACACTACACTATACTAACTAGTGTACTTAGTATACTATAAAAGTTAATTCACTGTCACTTTCTATTTATTGAATCATTTTGTAACTAATTTAATAACTGTTTTCTTTAAACCTTTCCTTTGTTCTTGCATTATAGTTTTGGAACTGTAATGCGATGTTTCCTATTTATAAGTTAATACTCTAATACTAACGCGTTTATTGTTGGCTTAATATAGAGATAGACCGGCTAATGGACGATAAGACGGGACTGGAGGACAAAGTAGGCAAACGTATCCCCTTGCTATTATTTACGGTCATGCGACTTTTTTGCTAACGTTATTGTTTTCTCTTTTGTTTTTAGTCTGTTTTCTCGGATATTGAGACACTAGCAGCAATAATTGCCAGTGCTGTCCACGATGTCGACCATCCCGGTGTAAATAATCAGTTTCTCGTTAACTCAAGTAAGTAAACATTTTCTCTTATTTATGTTAGTCTTGGCTGACATCACTAAATTTATCTACGGGACTATAAAACCAGGGTTTCCCGACTGCAACGATATCGCTTGTGTCCTACTAGAACAGCTCAGGACAAAAGTGGTCACAGTTGCAGTAAAGAGGTTCCGGTGTTTATAATTATGACTTTCACCTCTGCTCGTCGTGAAATATTGCCACTGCTACTTCTTTTTAAAATACAAAGCTGTCTAAGGCCCCGTTTGCACACAGTACGGTTCACTTTTACTTTCCGTTTTCATGGGATCTGGCTAGCTGTACCCCCAAAAACTTGCCTGGTCGTATTTCCTTTGGAATCCCTGATAAAAGGGCACTTTTTGGAACAAGTCTCATTTTACCTCATGTAAACATTTGAAAATAGATTTTGATAATTACTGTAACACAAATGCCATTAAAAATAGAAAGCAAGAAATTGATTTTGGCGCACTTTGTCTTGAATTGATGTCGTCTTCGCTTTATCTTACTGCTTTACAGCGTTATCGTGCATGCACTTCAAAGTACATCCATCGAAGTGGGTATCGTGTAAACACAACGCCTAGGTCTACCATTATTGAATCGGTATTGTGTGAACACAGTTTTGCTCAAGTGAAACAATACTAAATTGGAGCCCTTTATGTAAATGGGATGTAAGACTCGTGCTTTCCATGCGTCAAATCTAAAAAACAGATGAGAAGAGCAAAATTTAATTATTTAACTCAGCATTGTCCCTTAACTGCAGGAAAGGAATCGCGTTATGTTGCTTAGGATCAAGTTGAAGTCAAACATTTCAAGAGACCATGCATTCGTACTTTTTATATTCGATAGTTGTCGACTCTAGATTTGGTACAATTTTATTCTGGTTAGTACTGGTTAGCCATGATTGTGTCTTTTGTTGTAAAATTGTGAATTGGTAAAAATTGTAGTAACGAATAGTGCGACATTAACTTAAGTGGAAATACGATAGACGCAAACGGCTTGTTTAAAAAGAAGTAGAAAATTAATCTTGTTAAATATTCGGGACATCGTTAATCTTACCGCCTGGTATTGCATTCCCCGCGTCTAAGATGAGGTGTGTTTTGATTGCCTAAATTAGCATATCATAGACTTGGCATATTCACCGATCAACGCGGTATTGGAGTCTTGAGAAATGAGTTGTTGACGATTTGCTCTTGGCTTATTTTTCGCTTTTGCTTGAGAATCGTTAAAGGCGGTTCCATCACGGCAGCCTGTCACGTCCCAACCCTCTTCGAGTGCCTGCAGCCTTAATTCGCACGGCAATGACAATAACAATAATGCGGTCTATGCCCATAGGAGGAGGGTTTGGTTTCTGTTCGTAGTCGAGTCAGAATGTATGGTACAGCTAAGCTTTGCAGGAATGCTACAATACTCTATTTATTTGCGTGATTAGATTCAGAAATGGCATTGATTTATAACGATGAGTCGGTTCTGGAGAACCATCACCTAGCTGTCGCATTTCAACTGATGCAACACGAACATTGCGATATTTTTGAAAATTTGTCGAAAAAGGAACGACAGATGGTGCGAAAAATGATCATTGAAATGGTGAGTTTAATGGAATTGTGCTTAAGTTTGAATACTTTAATATAAGATCCACTATATATTTTAAAGATTTGACGAATTTGACTTAAGGACATTGTTCTTTTTTCACTGCCACGGTTGTTTTTTATTGGGTCATTCTAACAAGACTTCTTGTCGATGTTGTTTTAAAAAGGTTTTTAAAAGGACATGAATTGCTGCTGTTCAGACCTTGTACGCTGTGAATGAATTATTGAGTAAGACAGTTTAATTAATAAACACGTGTATAAGTCAGTGAATGTTTGATTGAGTGAGTGAGTGATTGAATGAGTGATTGAGTGAGTGTGTGTGTGAGTGAGTGTGTGAGTGAGTGAGTGAGTGAGTGAGTGAGTGAGTGAGTGAGTGAGGGACGGAGTGAGGGAGGGAGGGAGGAAGGAAGTCGATAAAAGGGTGAGTGAGGTAGTGAGTGAAAGAGTGGATGACTGATTTTGTGAATGTGTACGTGAGTGAGTGCATTAGCGAGTGGTGTGCGTGCAAATGCCTGTCAAATTGACTGTCTTTTGTTGGGTGTTCCCTTGGTTTCGTTTTTTATCTGTTTCTGTATATGCTTTTAAGTCCGTCTATCTGTGTTGCTTTTCTTTCTTTTCGCGTTTGTTTTCGGTGTTTATGTCTCCGTCTTATTAACGACCCCTGTTTTTGTCTCATGACGTATGCCTGATGGTCTTTCTATCTTTCTGTCTGCCCCTGATTATATTATTGTTCTGGTCCCTTCAGGTTCTTGCCACAGACAATGCAAAGCACATGAGTTTGTTGGCATCTCTCAAGACAATGGTAGAAACAAAAAAGATTTCTGGCTCCAAACAACTCGTCCTGGACTCTGTAGCTGATCGCATGCATGTAAGTTACCTTGATTTACTATTTGTTCGCTTACGAGGCAGTCAGTCAGTGTGTTAGTCAGTCAGTCAGTGAGTTAGTCAGTCAGTCAGTGAGTCAGCCAGTCAGTGAGTCAATCAGTGAGTCAGTGAGTTAGTCAGTCAGTGAATCAGTCAGTCAGTGTGTTAGTCAGTCAGTCAGTCCGTCCGTCAGACAGACAGGCTGATTGATTGCTTGCTTGCTTGATAGATTGACTGACAAGTATTTTGCAGACAGGCAGGCAGCTAAAGATGGGCAGACAAATAGATCAACATGCAAATGGAAGTTTAGAGGGACGGACGGACGGACGGACAAATAAATGTATGGATTTGTGGATATTTCGATAGATGTTAGCAACATAGGTAATTATTATTCTTTCTCCCTTGTAGATTTTGAAGTGCTTAGTTCACTGTGCTGATTTAAGCAACCCTACAAGGCCATTGCACCTTTACCAAAAGTGGGTAGACCGATTGATGGAGGAGTTTTTCCGGCAGGTAACGATATCACTGTCAATAATAATTTTCTTTTGTTGTTGTCGTTGTTGTAAAAGCATAATATTTTTCTGATCTCCATATTGATTCATTTACTGGAAACCGTTCTTTGAGCGTTAGTGACTAAGAGTCTATTCTATCAAAGGATACCATGCTCAGCTTATTAATAATGTAGTATACACAGACAATTTGTGGTTAATTATACATTTAATCATTCATGTATAGTCAATGGGATGCACTGATTTTGTTGTTAGTTTTCTGGATAAACTTTGTGGTCAGTTTTATGTAGTAGTCTGTGCTCATTTACTGGGATGGATATCTGGTTAGTTGGAATAGTGGCTGTTTGGTCAGATGTATGGATAAGGTTATGCTCGTTCTGTAAACATAGCTTTGCTTTGTTAGATGGAGCTATATGTACTCTTGTCAACGGAGTAATGTGTCAGCTTCAGTTATATTGATGTGAATGAACTTGTATTTGTTAAATGGACGTATACGTGGTCTTCTGGAAGGACGGATTTTTTTATCAGTTGAAAAAGTGGATATGTTTAAGATATATTCATGAATTTGTGTTCAGTGGAACGGGAAGATACGCCGTTAGTTGGATTGATAAGCTGGTAGTAATTTGGATTGAGGAATTTCACGTCAGTCTAATATAGACTTGTCGTCATAGTTACCAATTTGTAAGTTCTATGAGAACGTATTTGGTCATTTGGTTAAACCAGTTTGTTCTCAAGAGTATAAATAGCACATATAGTCCATCGAACGGAAAACCATGTCGCTAGTAGGGTATATGGCTGAAGTAATATTTGTGAACGGCGTGTAAGACCTTTTATTTTTTTTATAGATTTATGGGCATTGCCTTTTTGTTGACTCGATTTAAAAACGAAAGGAAGTGCTCATGGTGTTTTTGCTTCATACTACCTTTCTCTTCCTCTTGTTGTGTAGGGTGATTTAGAAAGAGAAAAGAAAATGGACATTAGCCCAATGATGGACAGACATAACGCCAATGTGGAGAAATCTCAGGTTAGCTGTCAGTTTCTATGAATTATCCATTGGCTTAATTTTGACTTACTGTTCTCGAGCTCTAGTTTGGAAATAGCCACGCTTGATTGTGAGTATGATACTAAATGTAGACAAACTGCTGCCCTTCCCCCAACACCTCCCCCAAATACCCAAGACCCCCGACTACCACCAAAACGTACCGACCATAAATTCAAGGCTTTTTTACATATGCTGTTTAGATTAGGAGACGTCGAAAAGGCACGCTGCAGTGAAACGGCTTTTGTAAGCATAACTAACCCGGACAAAACCAAGTGGTGAATGCGTTTGGCATGAATGTGCTCTCTTCTCGGCCTAGGAAATATCCACAGGGTTTCTGGTATTGAGCTATTGCTTGTCAATACGTACTTTGCACTCCCCGTTTTTAATCTCTCCTCTTTCTTCCCTTTTTGTCTCTTTACCCTCGTGCGCCGGGTTTACTTGCTCACCCCTCCCTTCCCTCCCCACTTTCCTCCCTTTCCCGTCCGCTCTCCGCCCTTCCCACTCCACTCTCCCCTCCTCCCCTCCCTTCCCACTCCACTCTCCTCCCTTCCATGTCCACTCTCTTCCGTTCCCTGTCCACTTTCCTCCCATCCCTGTCCACTCTCCTCCCTTCCCTGTCCACTTTCCTCCCATCCCTGTCCACTCTCCTCCCTTCCCGGTTCCCTCTCCTCCCTTCCCTGTACACACTCCTCCCTTCTCTGTCCACACTCCTCCCTTCTCTGACCAATCTCCTCCCTTCCGTCTACACTCTCTTCCCCTCCCTCTTCGCTTTCCTCCCTTTCCTGTCCACTTTCCTCCCATCCCTGTCCACTCTCCTCCCTTCCCTCTCCACTTTCCTCCCATCCCTTTCCACTCTCCTCCCTTCCCTTTCCACTTTCCTCCCATCCCTGTCCACTCTCCTACCTTCTCTGTCCACTCTCCTCCCTTCCCTGTTGGCTCTCCTCCCTTCCCTGTTGGCTCTCCTCCCTTCCCTGTTGGCTCTCCTCCCTTCCCTGTCCACTCTCCTCCCTTCCCTGTCCACTCTCCTCCCTTCCCTGTCTACACTCCTCCCTTCTCTGTCCACTCTCCTCCCTTCCCTGTTCACTCTCCTTCCTTTCCTCCCTCTGTCCACTCTCCTCCCTTCCCTCTGTCCACTCTCCTTCCTTCCCTCTATCCACTCTCCTACCTTCCCTCTGTCCAGTCTCCTCCCTTCCCACTCCACTCCCCCCTTCCCTATACACTCTCCTCTTTTTCTAGCTCAGTCTCTTCCTCCTTCTTTCTCTCCTTCTTTTGCCTGTTGAGTTTCTTTTCTCGTTCAGTCTTTTCTTTGTGGCTCTCTTTCTTCCCCTCCCAGCTGTTCTCTATTTGTTTCTTGCTCTTCTGTTTGTCCTTTCTATTTCTTTTCACTTTTTTTTGCCTTTTCACTTTTTTATTTGGCCTCTTTTTTTTTCTTATTCGCTTCCTGCTGCTGATAAATTACAGTATTACTTAGGGTCCTCACAATAAAGCCAAAGGAATCAGAAACTTTCTTTTTTGCCGTTGCAGCAGCCTTGGGGAAAAATTGTAAATTCGTTAAACAGATTAGTATTTTAAACTAATTCTCTCCTTATGAGATAAATACATATATCAAATCATATATCAAATAACAATCACATTTTATAAACTTGTTCATCTACTCTAAACAATTCTTCCTCCGCTATTTTTAAGGTGGTCTTTATCGACTATGTAATTCACCCATTATGGGAAACGTGGGCAGATTTGGTGTATCCTGACGCTCAGTCGATTTTGGAAACTCTGGAGAAGAATAGGGAGTGGTATAAGGCTCAGTCCATACCAAGCCCTAGTGGGACTCCAGGAAATGGAACCCCCCATCAAACTCCGAAGTCTTCGCCGTACCTGAGCAGAATGAGGAAAATCAGTTTGCAGACAAGCAGAAAAAGTAAGCGCATTGAACTTTAAAACGTATTTATCTGTATACATCTATGTTGATTTTATATTATATATATATTATATTTTGTTATATTATATACTATATTATTAAATCGTTTTATATAGTATAGTATAGTATATTATAATATGTTATATTGTTATGTTATGTATTTATATATATATGAGAGAACGATTCAGACTTCTCAGGGCCTTGGTATCACTAGCCGAATCTGTTGATGTATAAAGGTTTATTCACAAGATTTTGGCTTCTTTCACAGTATTCACAATCTAGTTGGTTCCGTGCTAATTTAATCTGAACTGTCATTGACCTCAGTAATTTCAAACCGGATAGCGAAAGTTCTAGTACCTAACTTTGGGGAAAATGGCAATGCTTATATTAAATATTTAAATATAAGCATCTTGCTTTTTCTAGCCCACCTTAGTGTAAGTCCGTAAAAGCTTTGACAACGAGCAAAAAATGTAACTCAATAGACGTTAAAAATATGAATGGGTAGTCACATATTTGTGTCGAAGGGTACATTAAATGCTCCAAACTGTGCTCTATAGTAAGAATTCTCGTTCATTTTGTCATTTATGTACTGAGCATATCGATTTTACGTTTCGATGATAGCTATATGAAACGAAAGAGGTGTTTTCTGTGGATTTTTTTAATTCGATAACAAAACGTTCAGGATATCGGGCAGATCTGAAGGTAGTGTCCAGGAAATTGGTTCAAAACAGCGAAAGGTTTGAGAGAGCCAGTCCTAACCATTGAGAATTCTTATCACGTGACTTTTTAGTGGTCTAAATCCAGTAGTCAGAAATGATGTGCTTACGTGTCAGCAGACGTCGGGGTCATATACTATTTAGCAATTAGTTATTTTAGTTGATTCTAAAACGACAAATGTTTCGACAAAGTCTTAATATGGCTCCTTAACTCAACTACTCGTCCTTCGTCTAAATAGGATGTTCAGCCTCCCTACCTTCCCTTTATCTAAGTAAGAGCTCCTACTTCACCTGCCGTCGCTTTAAACGATTGGGGTTTCCTATTTATATCCTCTGTCTTAGTCTGAATAGGATTTACTGTTTTTGTGCCGATATATTTCATCCGCGCTCCAGTCTCCTTTACCTTGTTTAAGTCGGATATCTCTTGGCATCTTAAGTCATCCCATCTGGTTGTAATTATTTTTCAGGTTGTCCATTTTCGTCCAGAGACGATAACGACGTAGAGGAAGTTAGCCCTGGACGGCGGAAATCGGACACTGACACACTTGGGTTGACTCAGCAAAAGAATTTGCAAGAGGTTAGACGAAGACTGTTGAAGTTTGTAGATGTAATGGGAAGCCCCGAGAATGTTAGCGAGGAGGAAGAAGACCTGTCATTAACAGGAAATGGCCTGGTTGCAAACCCCAAAAGTTCCTGGTTGAATCAACCAACAATAGACAATGGTGGCACGGGCACATCCGATAAGGCTGTAGATAAGAACCAGAATGTGAGTAGCAAAACATATGGTGAGACAAGTTCGTAGCAGTTGCTAACGTTTAGGCTTATATATGAGGTTTGCACACACAACACGTGGTGGAATCACCGCCTCAACATCGTAAGCTACAAGATATGAAGCAGCGCGCCTGATGCACGCACGTGTATGTGCTAATTCGGAGTTTGTATATGTATGTTGATATCCCAGGAGCCATTTGTGACTTTGTTTTCCTCCAAGAGGGTATGGGAAGAATCCTTTGGTTTACGTCTGTTTGGAGCTTAGGCTTTTTATGGTATTTTCGCACGTGAGAACTTCCAGAATTTGCATAATAGCACGTGACGGTTGCACGTGATGACAGCTGGTGCTAATGGTATCACGTGATGGCAAGTGAGGCATACCGCGATGGGTACATTACAGCTTTTACTTTAAAGCTTACCCTAAGTTCCTTTGTGGTGTTTTTTTGTGCCCTGGTAGTCACGTCGACTGTCAGGGGTTTTTTGCATTTTAGCCATAAGATATCAATCATTTCTGCGCCAAAGAATCAGATTTTGTAACTTATTTAAAGATGATGTTTGATATCTAAGTCAGTTCCAGATTTTCAATGACTGTTGAGGTGGGAAATGATATAAACTTAAACGTGTGAACACGAAGACGCCATGAAATGGTATTACCTTTAAGAAGTGTACATGCTTTTGCCGCTGGGTTCGTTGTCTGTCTTAATAGGACTGTTTGGAGTGTATTATTGTAACGGAAGGAGCAGGTGATAAAATGGGCGGGAGGGGCAGTTGGTCGACACTAATTTTAGTTTAAAATATTCATTCTGTTGTTTACGGATCATAGCCGTAAATATATAGATCTGTAACAGGATATAAGCTATTTTGGATGGAAGGATTAGTGACGAATGAGGGTGACAGGGTTAGGGATGAGTTCCGGTGGTAGCGTAAGGAATGAGGTACGATGATGACGAGTGCGCGGGTAGTTCAAACTCGGAGCTTAGCACAACCAGCAATGAATTATTTGAACACCCCACTTCGAATTCCGCGACATAGTTTTATATTAACTGATAAATCCTTTCTTTGATGAAAAGTAAAAGTTTGGCTGTATCTGTTCAACTACTTTTGGAGACAAAAGACTGCACTGAAAAATCACTCAAAACAAACAGAGTACAGAACGAAAGTCCCGGTACTTGTCGTCGTCATTAAGTTTACAAAGTTGTTCGCCTTGAACCACTTATCTTCTGATGCATTTAATTTGCGACGTGTTCGCGCTGAAGTAAAGCATTCTGTATGTACAACGCAATACAGTCCAGACTGTGTGTGGTGTACAAAAACGATTTACATCACTGGTGCCCTAACTTTATTGCTTTCTTTTGCTCCTTATCTTACGCCCTAATGCTTTTGCCTAGCAGGGTTTCATGGGGAGTTGCCCTAGACTTTAGTGTGCGGTGTGACCTGACCATATTCACCAGGGTCCTGTATTGTTAACGGACTTACATCAGCTTCTAGAATATGTCTATTTTTGGACCTTGAATGTGTAACTAGGAAGCATCGTTACAAATTGTGTGAGATATGTCATGAATTTGCTTTCAAATGGGCTGTAGTAGGGTCAAGGGAGGAAACATCTCCGTCAATCCTTCTAAATCAGTTTTTTCTTCACTTGCTGTTAATGTAGAGTGCGATTAACGTTGGTTGGTTGTACAAGACTTTTAGCTGAAGGCATCCGCTCACTAGACTACCATTGAATGTGGGTATAAATCTGTACTCTGTAGTCACTGGTTCGTGAGAACTGTAATACTGGCTACTTAAAGTGATAGATTAAGGGTTTTCTGAAGACGTGTTACAATTCCTTTGTCACGGAAATTTCTAACGTACCAATATTGTATTAAAGATCTTCATGACAGGATCCAACCTATGGGCTGAAAAGGACTTGGGAAGAATTAAAGTTTGAGCGAGGGCATAATTTTCCCATTTTGTGGTTGAAGCACGTCGATTTTCTTGCATTTTATCGACTCGCTACTTTAAATTGCAGATTAGGTGGTTACCCCCAGTAGTTCTTTATCGTGGACCACCGGTTCTTTATCGTGAACCACCGGTTCTTTATCGTGGACCTCCGGTTCTTTATCGTGGACCACCGGTTCTTTATCGTGGACCACTGGTTCTTTATCGTGAACCACCGGTTCTTTATCGTGAACCACCGGTTCTTTATCGTGAGACATCGGTTCTTTATCGTGAACCACTGGTTCTTTGTTGTGAACCACCGGTTCTTTATCGTGAACCACCGGTTCTTTATCCTGAACCACTGGTTCTTTATCGCGAACTACCGGTTCTTTATCCTGAACCACTGGTTCTTTATCGCGAACTACCGGCTTCTTGGCGTGAACCTTCAGTTCTTCCTCATGACGTTTGTGCACCGTCAGTTCTTTATCGCGATCCATGGGTTCCTTGGCGTGAAGAGTCGGTTCTTTTTCAAGGGCCAATCGGCCTCTTATCTTGAACATTCGGGTTTTGCGTGGGAACTTTTCGGGTTTTTTCTTGTGAAGTATCGGTTGCCTCAGTGCATAACTTTAAAGTTCTACAGTTTTTGCGCTCTGGCTGTAACACATGCGGTGGGCAATGCTGTCGATATGACAGCGCTATTAGTATCTTTGTAACGAACAATGAGAAATGGTTAATGTCACCATCCCTAAGCAGACATTTTTTGAAGCGATGGTGCTTAAACTTAAGTTGTTAGTTTGATCTTTCGAAGCAGCAAATACCTATCAAAGCATATGAGACATTCTTTTACAGTATAATCGATAGTCATTTAATCTAGTCTTTTGGCAGGCCACAGAGGATGTAAATTTCTTTCAAGTCATAACGGGTTTATTCGGTTTTAGTATATTTTTCAACCGTAGCCCACGATGGGTAGGGCGCGGTAACGGAAAGAATTTTGGACAGTTATGACATTAAATATTTTAACCTGCGTCGAAGACACTGTTATGATTGGAGTTTCATTCACTACAGATTATGGCCCATAGATACCTTTATCACAGTCTTAAAGGCGACGTGTTTTGATGACTTGATATGTAAGGCATTCACTATTCCTCAAAACGGACACGCTTTACAAAATGACGAAGCGTGACTACCACGGCGTGCAGCTGAAACTATATAATTAGGACCAGAACGACTTTCAACCTTCACACTTCAAATCAGGACATTGCATTACTTGGCTTGCGACCTCGGAGCACAAGAACATGACCAATAACCTACACGATTACACTGAATGTATTGTCGAAGCCATATTTTCCGCATTACTGTAGTTTCGAGGCAGATTTGGCAAAGTTAAATTCTTTTTCACTTAAACGAAACAAATTTTCGAGTCAGGTTGCCTTTAAGACAGTTTTCCCGCTTTAGGCATTATGCATTCAGATTTGTTTTTACATGTACTTAAATGGTATTAGTAAACATTGTAGCAAGAAAGAATTCACTTGTGTATATAGCAAAGTCTGATAGATGTTTCTGTTAACCCCGTCAGTTAAACATAAAGATCTCATTTGTTATTTTGTATAAATCCCTTTGTTTCAATTGTTATGAAACGGGGGTATTTCACTCTTCGGTAGCGTGAAAAATTGGGCTACCTAAATTAATTAGAATTTATATGCTCTTGAGGTAGAGTCTATTGGTTCGATTGCAAAGTTTTCGCCGCTTGCTGAGAAATATCAAGTGCGATGTATATAGAAGAGACTCAAAGCAGTCACCATTTGTATATTGTAAATAGGCAGTATGAAATATTCCCATACGCCATGATTTGACTTAGTAGATTTACTAAAACATACAATATAGTAGTGTCTTGTATCCTCCTCTTATTTCAGTGCCAAATTCCAGAAGACGTTTTGGACACCCTGCTAATGCTAGGAATGTAGAGTTTTTTGGTAATGTAATCAGCTTATTAATGTGTGCTTGCTGTTTTGCGATTCTCGTTCGCCAAGTGCGATAACATCTTGGAAAGTCAGTTTCTCAAACTAGACATCTGGGCTTGTTTGCCTGGGAAAAAGGGACGAGATGCCTTTTTAAAGCCGTTGCCACTGCACTCTCCTATAGTAGCGATATATAAACAATCTCTGGTCCCACCTGTGAGGTATATGAGATCCGAGAGAGAAAAATGACTTACATATAACTAGACAGAAAAAGTGGTATTATATAGATAAACCACTTCTTCCCTACAAACAATTACAAATTCCAATCTAGGCGTATATATACAAACAAATATGTGTTATAAGATAAGTCTCTCTTTCATAAAAATATGATCTTTATCTTCTTTCTTTGAGGCGCCAGAACCAGGTTGGTGAGTTTTGGCGCGCAGTCTTTTGTTAGCAAAGTCCACTAATGGGACTTGACACCAAGCTCCCTCGGCTGTTTATCCCTCTCTTTTTCTTCCCTAGAAACTGAACACTTTTATATAATCCATGTCACTAGTTTCTTACAACATCTTTAATGATAAGCAAACAAGTGTCATCTTATAATTTGTGTCTGGATTCGCAATGAGTGATTACGGTCGGTTATTACAGTCAATAAGTTACGTTACTTAGGAAGTACGAAGACCTGTATGTGACCGTAAATTCAGTTTTAAATGGTATTCATTATACCATGCTTCGAGTACGGGATGTTGGACTTTTCAAGAGAGAAGAGAAGCGTCTAGAAAATTGTCGAGCGTCATGGGAGAGGGTTATAAGATTTTATGGCACACCAAACGAAAGAGGAAAGTTATATTTTACGCAAGGCCAACGACACCGGTGTATAGAAGAGCTTATTACTGAAATACAAAGATGCAAGTTTATAACTTTTTGGAGAGACCTAGAAATATGACTAGTAGGTCCCTATCATTTATCACTCGTATCATCGACCCTGCATAGGGTGTTATTGATCTCAATTTACTTTCAGTGAAGTTTATGTATCATTAAGTGTGACTTTTAAGGTGAAGAAACTTATTTTGCTGCCTGTACTAGCACGTGGGCTACTATAGAGCATTGATAGGAATGACTTTGAAAATGTTGACACGAGT
>JANTCA010000127.1:0-11030 GCA_024741275.1 Chironex yamaguchii
ATTCATCCATCCATCCGTTGATAAAGCCCATGTCCTGTTCATTACGCCACAAAGTTTCTTACTTGTTAATCCATCCAGAAGTGAGGTCCGTTGACTCTGTATGCTTCGCTTTATGATCCCATTCGTCTACCCATTTATCATTCATCCAACCATTCATCCATCCATCCGTTGATAAAGCCCATGTCCTGTTCATTACGCCACAATATTTCTTGCCTCTTCATCCATCCACAAGTAAGGTCCGTTAACTCTGTGTTTTCCGCTTTATAATCCCATTCGTCTACCCATTTATCATTCATGCATCCATTTATCCATCCATCCGTTGGTACGGCCAATCTCCTGTTCATTACGTCACAAAAATTTCGTCATGTTGATCTATCCACAAGTAAGGTCCGTTAACTCTGTGTTTTCCGCTTTATAATCCCATTCGTCTACCCATTTATCATTCATGCATCCATTTATCCATCCATCCATTGGTATGGCCAATCTCCTGTTCATTACGCCACAAAGTTTCTTACTTGTTGATTCTTTCACATGTGAGGTCCGTTGACTCTGTATGCTTCGCTTTATGATCCCATTCGTCTACCCATTTATATGATTCATCCAACCATTCATCCATCCATCCGTTGATAAAGCCCATGTCCTGTTCATTACGCCACAAAGTTTCTTACTTGTTGATTCTTTCACAAGTAAGGACCATTAACTGTGTCTGTTCCCCTTTATAATCCCATTCATCTACATTTATATGATTCATCCATCCATTTATCTATCCATCCATTGGTACAGCTAATCTCCTGTTCATTACGCCAATAAGTTTCTTACTTGTTCATCCATCCACAAGTACAGCCCGTTAACTGTCTATGTTCCGCTTTATAATCCCATTCGTTTACCCATTTATCATTCATCCTTTGGTACAGCGTATTTCATATTCATTACACCACAAAGTCCAATTGATCCATCCACAAGTAAGGTCCGTCGTCTGTTGCTCCGCTCCATAATCCCATTCATCTAGCCATCAATCCTTGTTTCTATCCTCCGTTTGTGGAAGGATCTATATGCTATCTTCTTGCCCGAAAGCACTCCAAGCTGGATGGTAAACAGTTAGACACAACATGGTGTTGAATGTTCTGGCTTTAGCTGCAGCAGAGATCTGGGTCTCGGAACGGAGCCTCCGCAAGGTGACCTTCGTGAACCAAGGTGTGCAGCTCAAGAAACAGAAAGCTCAGCCGGTTGACGAGAGAAAATGGGAGGTGATTGTGGATAACCCATTGCCTGAGAACATAGTTGTGTCAGCACTCTGCTCTGATCTGGTGATGATAGACGAGGGACAGAAGCATGTGGTCCCTGGAGAGCTAACTGTGCCATGGGAGGAGGGCATTGCTGAGGCACACCAGCGGAAGCTATTGACAGAGAGTTGGTGACAGAGACTCGGAAGGGGGGTTACCTGTGAGCTGATTGCAATTGAAGTTGGCTGCAGAGGTTATCCAACAGCCTCTGTTAGAAGGTTTCTGAAGGTGGCCGGCGGGTCTTCTGTGCGAAAGACCATCAAGGAATGCGAAAGGAAAGCGGTTGAAAGTAGCGCTTGGATTACCAGAAAGTTCGAACAAGCGAAGAAGTCTACAAAACAGCTTTCATGAGGCAGGCTGCAACACAACATAATCTCCAGCTGTTGCAGGCCCATGTTGTGGAGAGATACTGAGCTTCATGGGCCGAAATCGTGTTGAAGCACGGCGCTCAGCTGATGATTGCAGCCAGACAAAAGTGGAGGACTATTTTTCTACTATTGATCAAACCAACCTTCCATGTAGCATATGAACTGAGTGAACCACTGCAGTTACCAATCAATTTACCATCCGCACATTTCAGGGTTTTATCCAAGCTTGAGTCAAAAATTCAGTCCATCTATACTTGTTTGTATCCACAATTTCATCAGTCCGGCTATCTATCCACCAATCAATTAATCCAGCCAGCCAGCTTTCTATTGCATAACATTTAGATGCTGTGTGTCAGAGTGGTATCATATATTAGATTATTTTCCGACTGTTATAAAGGCTTCTGTCTAACGAAAACATTGTTTTAAGTAAAATTTGTTTATTTTTGCTTTAAGCATCATAGTTGCCAATGACTCAATAGGCACAACAGTGTGTCTACCATTGGTTTGCTTTTATTTGGTCTGGCTGATGTGCAATTATTTGTTAGCAAGATTGCTAAGTGGGCTTTTGATTCGAGCTGCAAGCACTGGATTCAGTTTTTTTTGTGTTTTAACGAAAGGGTGTACTAGAGCACAAATAATGGCTTTGTCGTAATATGGAGCTTGATACAAACGTTATTGATCACGTTTATAGTTGTGTATACTTAATTATAGCAGATATGGGCAGGTTTGCTCTTTGTTACCATACGAATTTTGGATACTTTTACAACACTTGGTCCAGTGACTGAGGGTTATTCTTGGACATTAGTGGATATTGTAAATCGTTTAATGGACGTAGAGAAAGAGAACAAGAGCAAGAGTTGGAGACCTGTATTATGTCACAAAGTTACTGCGATTTATCTGCAAATCAAATGAAGTCTAAGAAAAGGACATGTAGGACACATGATGTAGTGCAGACTGTTACTAGGAGGAAGGTAAATAAACTTATATTTTGAGTTAATGCGATTGTCAACGTTCTTGACACTTTTGAAGATTTGGAAGCTAGAGAAAGAGTAGTTAAAGACACTAAAAAACGTAGAGTAGAAATAGCATGTGTAGTGGATTTCTGTTAAGAATGAAATTGCCCATGAAACTGTGGTCAGAGATTTCGCAGAAAAGCATATGTTTAAGGAATTCTAGGACAGCTCTTTCAGTAACATGTAGAAACTGTGATGACTTTTCACTCGTGTACCAAGTCTCCCCCTCTGACAAAATTTCTAGCAAATTCTGCACAAGATGTGGTGCAAGATTTTACTTTATTGCATAAAACAGCTGTCAAACACCCGAGGAAGCGATATGGATAAACAAGCTTCGATTAAGTTTTCATGTATTAATGAGCTTCTTAATGTTAATCAAATTTACGGTGAGAGAACCACTAGTCAATTGTATCTTTTTAATTATCTGGAGACCTGTTTTAGGGGTCTGAAAGCTCATGGTCTCAAAATGATTGGTTCATCGACAGTAGTAGTGCCAAATTGGATAGTATTCTTTGTTAATATGGCATTTTGAAAACCAGATCACTTGCTTTGGAATCATAATGGAATGCGGTCAGCTCTGGAAGAGGAGCTAAAACAACAAGATTCACTTGTGCTAATTTTTTCCTGAAAAGGTAGTAACTTGCAGGCAATGAAGAAGAAAGGAGATACTCCATCCACGGATATTCTACTGCTTTCATGGAAAGAAAAATGTGTCTTTGGTACATAGTTACAAAGAGAGGAGTTTTGCAGTAGTAATGCACCTGTGGAGGACTGGAAGAAACTTGTTATATAGTTTGCATGTTGTTTTGGTTTTTTAAGTAAAGGATATAGATCCTTTCAATGTAGGTTGAAGCACTGAAGTGGACACATCATCCTGTTGTTGTAGCAATGAATCAGATAGGAGTAAAGATGTGTCTTCAAGTGTAGAAAAGGTTACATTGTCAGATTCCAAAGGTATAGCTCAGTCAGTTGTTACTATATTTAATTCATGTAAACCAGGAAATATTACTGATTTACTTTTTGCTTAGGCTCTTATTAATTGAAAGCATAATTTGAGCGTACCTGTATTGTTTTATTATTGCAGTCAAACTTCATTGGAAACACGTAAGGTCATGTCAGCATTAAGAATGTTCCCAGTTGGAACTATAAAGGTAGGTGTTAAGACATATTGTAATTATTCCGAACCAACAGTCAAAGGAAAGGATGTTGTTTGATCCGAATTGTGGTCTGTGAATGAGACCACAAGCACACGGACTGAGTAAGTAGCGGTTAAATTTGCCTTTCAGATGCGCAATGACTATGTAGAAACACTTGCTGCATCTCAAAGGCCATGTGGTTATAGGGACAGCTTATTTATGAAATATCCGGGAAGGACATGATTTGCGAAGGGAGGCCGAAGGACTAGAAATTGTTAATATCGTAATGGTGAGTAGTATGAGGCTCACTTTTTGGTGAACATTCTAAGGGTAAGCCCAAGTGAATTTCGTGCACAGTGAGCCCTTAGTTGTGGACGATGAGTTACAGTACCAAAAACGACAGCACTGTCATGATGAATACAGGAGATAATGTCCATGAGCTTGGGGGATCTCGAAACCATTTGTGTAAGTGAAGGAGATTACGATTATACAGAGACTCTGGATAGCGTTGCATTTATTGGCGTTAGATAATCTAAAAGACTACTCTTGACCGTGGGTCACAGACCTCTAATTATACAATCAATTTGGCATGGCTGAAGAGTCCGTTCTTTGAGCTCAGGAAGGATCCAGCATCAAATGAATGACTGCATTATATTACAACAGTTAAAGGCGTGTATCACCAAAGAAGTGAGAAAGTTAAAGTGAAATATCTTGAAATAATTGTGCCTGACATACAGCTTACCTTTATTAAGGTATAGATAGACCCAACAGGCATAGGCTGTTTAAGATTACTTTCGATATAGTTGTATTTGGTGTAAATTTCTCGCCATGCTTATTGAATGCAATTTGAAGATACCAGGTTGGAAAGTAGGGAAATATTGAGAGATGTAATCAAAACTCGCTATCAAAGTCTTAAATACAGTTGAAGGAGGGATGTTTAGAGTGAAAAACAAGTACAGAATTTTTGAAATGGCACTGAGATGATGATTGTAGTTATACACAGGAAATTTTAAGATCTGTGTAATAGAGTGTAATAAACGTGCTAGGAAAAATGTGGGACGGAAGTGACCACGTTGATGAATTGAAAACAGATCTAGGTGAGACTGGTCGAAGAGAAAAACTGGGAACAGTTAAGATGTGGTTATGGAAAATGGGATATCTCGGACATGTGATGAGAAAGAGAGGATTGGAGGCTGATGTATTGAGATAGAATGTTGAAAGAAAATAAAGCAAGAGGAAGACAGAGAGAGAAATTTATTGAGGGTGTGACAAGAGCAGCAGGTGGACATCTAAGACCAGTAGAACAATCATTTGAAATTGACTATCGACAGAGTCAGATATCATTTCATGGCTGCCCAAGTCCACGTTGATGTGGTACGCAAGTAAGTAAAATTGGTGAAAGGGCATTGTCAAAGATTCCTACTAGAAAGATAGTTCTAAGCACATTAGCAAAGTTATTCGAGGTAAGTGCCAAATGGCTGCTTCAAGAATTGTGTGTCAGCAAAACAGAGTGGGCTGATCCGCTATCAGATAAGCAGAGAGGCAAGTGGGAACGATAATGAGGACACCACAGTTCAAGTTAAAAAGTTGACAGTGCCAAGATGACTTAATCAAAATAATTTAGATATTATTACCTGAATGGGTTTAGGGATGCCAGAAACAGGCCAATAAGTTTTTTTGTAAGGTAGTGGGCTCCAAAACGAGAGTTATTCCCCTATAGCTAGGCTGAAATCAATGTAACCACGTATTCTTGCAAAACGCATGTGTACTGTTTATATGTTCAAATAAATGGTGTAAGTTATTGGACAGATATGTAGTATGACAATACTATACTGGATCACTCGCAACGGAGAATGGGAGCAGTTTATTGCCTTCGAAAATTAGCAAACTATCGAAAAGAGACAACTTGACTTCCACAGCTGGTGTGTACAACCCTGCTGATCTCAGTTCGATAGGCGTAACACCAGATAAACTTATTAGTACGATTTGGTAGTAAGGACTAGCTTGGCTGCCTAACTAACCATCTATCTAGATATAAACTTAAGTATGTAAACATCAGTCACTCTTTTCCTTATCAGTTCATTCATCTGCAAAATATTCTATGTTCACGGTTTGGTCCCAAAATACGTCATACGGCAATTAATTAATTCATACATCTGTATGCTCATTAGGTCCTTTCATCGAAGTTTTCAACCTTCCATGCATCTCTACATTCTAGCCAATCAATCAATAATCAATAAAAAAATCAATTAACAAATTAAATAATTGATCCTCCATTTCTTGTTTCATTCATTCATTCCTGGGTTTTTGCAGTAAATATTGTTTGTAACGTTCACTACCGCCTAGATGGGGGATTGTTGCCCCCTCAGGGGCCCGTTAACATGATGCTTTGTATGTGCACAATAAGTTGCAATGATAAAGCCAAGGCGGGCCCCGTAATGTTCACTTAAAAAACAAACTTTAGCTCTATAGCTCTTTACAATGATATCACAAGTCCTTGTTTATTATTTTTTAAAAAAAATTCTCAAATTCATAGTGCAAAGGGCAGGCGCGGATAAAATGCCTCTGAACCCCAGCCTCGCTCTCGTCAGCCTTTGGTGGAATTTCTCTAATAATATGTAAAAGTAAACGTAAAATAAATTTTGGTACTTTAAATTCTAAATAGTTGTCGCCGCCAATCATAGTTCCCTTTAATACAAACTTACTAGACGACTGAAGTAGAATAAACCTCTCCTGGAGCCATGGCTAAGATTTGAAATTTTTACTCCTCATGCTACTCGTCAGCAATTAAATTTTTTATTTTATGAGAAGATGCGCTTGCGCCACACAAAACATGCTCAACGGGGCACGCATTAAGAGTCACTTAAAGAGAAAAACTGTAAGAAAGAGCAAATCTTAAGTTAGAACAAGGTAAAAGTGTCTGAGAAACAATTTTCAAATTGTGGTTGGGAAGTGCTGAGACATCTCAGAATGTTCCCTTTGAACCTTTGATTCCTGGCTACGTCCCCGGTCTTGTCTGGGATTTCTTGATTTGTCTGGGATGTCTGCTTACAAGCAGCTTACCGTCGATAATTTAAATCAGTTTCTGTCTTTCAGAGACTCCTGGACGCCACCTGTTAATTATTTGAGAAAATTACGCCTATATCGTTGTGCCTACTTATATAAGATTTTTAAACCATGATATGAAATTCACACTTTTTGGCATTGTTTATCTATTTTTCAACGGGAAAATTTTTAGTTTTGTACCTATTATTTGCCCGGCCCAAAAAGGTCTTTCTCGAAGCCTGGCAACGTGAATTTTTGACTTATTGTTGCTTAAATGACGAAAATAATACCTTGCTTCTGCTGTTACTTTTCAAAACGAAAGAAGTTGATATGGTGTCAAAATTTTCTGATTTCCCTGTAGCTGCAATTTGTTCATGCTAATATTGTACTACGCTTTCGGGGACAATCTTATTATTATGATGATTACGTCAGTAAGGTTGTCAATGATTGTAATGCACGAAAAGTGCCCCGTGTAAAACACTCCCTTGCTTTTTATTACTTCCAATGTCCCTGTTTTTCAACAAGTGAATGGTTTAAGACTTAGTCGCTACTACCAATTAAAACAGAGTTGGCATATTGCCTGCAGCTTAATCCGTCTATGCTTCATTTCATTGACAAACGAATTATCCATCCTTCCGTGTATTCTTTTGTCTTTCGCCTTGAAAAAAAAAGATTTTAAGTATGATTTCATCGCAGCGTCGCAAATTTTCAAGGCGATTTTCAATTTTTGTACCACAGAAAGATTGTTCTTTTGTCTTTTATGTTTTTCAATTGGTCCGTCGCTCCGTCTGTCAGTCTGTCTGTCGGTCTGTCTTTGCCTCCATCTGCCAATCAATCCTTGCGTCGTTTTGTCTATCTATTGCTCTGTCCGTGCGCCGTTTCAAGGTATCGTTCCATCGATTCATATGTGCATTTATCCTTTCTTCTTATTCTCTCATTAATCATGCCATCCAACCTTTCTTAAGGCTACCGTTCCATGCTTTCATACTTCAATGCATCACTTTGCCAATTCATTCATTGATTGATCCACTCATTAATATATGGATGTATCCATGAATTATTGAATCGTGTATCAATGCTTCCTTTTCATCTTCTATGTGTTTATAAAATATCCTTCCATTCCAGTCTCAACCAATGTATGAAATGTTCTTACGATACAGACATTCATCTGTATCCTCACCGAGGTAAATTCCTACATTTACCTACCCGCCGGTTTGTCCATATGTCACGCCACTGATGTTATCGTTTATACTAGGATATATCAATCTATCTGTTCTTACTTCCGTCGATCACAGTCTTTATTCGTATATTTACATTTCTCCATTTGTAAACGCGTGAATCCATCCTTCCATCTTTGTGTCTTTCTGTCCTTCGACATGTCAATGTGTCACTCTGGTGAGAACTGTTTGGTTGTAGGTTTACATATTCTGATTATATATCGGTATATCGCCTAAACAACTTGCGACAGTGCGCTAAAAACATACTTTAAAGGTGAAAACCTCAGTTGTATATAAATTTCTATGACGATGTCAAGTTCAGTATGTAGTTCCCACTTCTTAAGCATTGCGTATCTGTTTACTATATAATTTAGTATACTGCAAAAGGTTTTTAACTAAGTCCGTTGCCAAAATTGAAGTCTTGAGCAACGGCCGGACTGGAATTTAAAACTTTTCATCACTTGACATTACATTGTCAGTTACGCACAGCATTGGAATTTGAAGCTTTCAATAAGGACCCTAGCCAAAATTGAATTGTTGAGTCTAAATGAAAGCCGTGCCTAAAATATAATTGTTCAGTAAGCACAGCATATTTTCCCAATTTAGCACTTCTGCGGAAACAAGTTGTTATGTAAGCGCAAGCGCAAAATAAGTTCAAATTTCTAATTTACACCGAATTAAAAATTAAAATATTGAGTAAGCGTCGTACCTGAGTTTATGTTCTCGGATAGGCGCCTTGCCTGAAATTAAACTGTTAAGTAAGCACCGTGCCCCAGTCTCCATTACAAAATTTGTTCGGTAAAATAAAATATATAATTAGGTAAGCGCCAGTCCTGAGTCTAAGGTCTGAACTTATCCGTGAAATGAAACTGTTTAGTAAGTGCCGCATCTGACGTTGAGTTCTGAAATAAGCGTCGTGTCTGAAGTCCTACTGTTAACTAAGTGTCTTGCCCGAATCTTGATTTTTAACTTTGCACTGTAACATTAATTAATTAATTGGGTAAGCGCCACACCTTATTTTAAGTTCCAAAGTGCATCCTGTGCACTGAAAAGTTCCGATGACACTGGACTTTCACATTTTCGCATGCTTTTGATATGAAATTTATAGTTAAGTAAGTTGCGTGTCAGACATTCAATTTTGCATTTGCTCCGTACCAAAAATTAGATTATTGACTTAGCGCCGAAACTGAGTTTGTTAACTCGCGGCCTGACGTGGTAATATGGTCAGACTCCATTAAGACTGTGCTTCTAGTTCAACGGACGGTGCCCTGGGTGGATAACATGGAGGACGTTTGAGCGCGAGAATGCCGGGTATGGTCAGCTCCAAACCACATGTGAAGACAACGGCTGGTTGTGCCGTGTATTTCCAGTCGAGGTCGGATGCGGGGTTTCGCGGGTCGTTCAATGACGGGTTTCCTCCCACAACTTGCTGAGAGCAGCTGTGAAGCGTCTTCAGTTTGCAGCAGAGAAGGGCTCCAGCTGTATTTGGTCAAAAGCGCGGTCAAAGAAGATAACCTGAGACACGCCCCCCCCCCGGTGGCAGTACGCTGCTGGTGGCGCTTGGGATGGCAGTACGTCCTTAGCCACCGAAACTGTGCGATCATTACCTGGTTGGCGGCTGATGAGGGGGGTGTCGAGCAGCAGCTGGCTGTATGTATCTCAGTTTGTAAAAGGAATAAACTGGAGTCATCCAAATCGGTTGAGTGTGAACTTGTTAGTGATGCTACAATTTTAGCATAATGCTTTCGGTTCAGTGGAAATTTGATTGTTTTGCGAGTGCAGCCCATCACCTCATCATAAGGAGAACCAATTGGCATTAATGGAGTGGAGTATGTCATGCCATCATTGGAGGAACCCATCAGAATCAATGGTAGTGGCGGCTGTTAGGGTTTTTCGTTGGGGGTGGGGGCAAATGGAGCCTAGGTTCCAGGGAAAAAGTCAACACTACACCCAAGTTTTAGTTTCCAGATAGGCACCCTATCTGATGCTAAATTGTTCAGTACGCGCAGCATCGGAGCTATATTTTGAGAAATATTGCCTTTACTAAGACACAGTTGTTTGGTAAGTGCCTTGCTCGAGTTGCAATTTTTTTTGTTTGTACCATACCTAAAATTAAGTTGTTGATTCATCACTACAGCTGAGTTTCGGATTCCAGATAGGGACCGTATCTGAATTCAAATTTTTCAGCAGTCTCATCATACGAGCTTCATTTCAAGATTACTGCCGTAACTATGACAAAATTGTTCGGCAAGTGTCTTGCTTGAGTTGCAATTGCTTACGTTTGCGCCGTACTTAAAATTGAATTATTGAGTCCGCACTGCATTCGAGTTTCAGATTCCAGATAGGCACCCTGTCTGAAGTCAAATTGTTCAGTAGGCGCATCATCGGAGCTTATTTCAAATTACTGCCGTAACTAAGACAAAATTGTTCAGCAAGTGCCTTCCTTGAGTTGCAATTGCTTACGTTTGCGCAGTACTTAAAATTGAATTATTCAGTCAGCACTGCATTCGAGTTTCAGGTTCCAGATAGGCACCGTATCTGAAATCAAATTGTTCAGCAGTCTCATCATACGAGCTTCATTTCAATATTACTGCCGTAACTAAGACAAAATTGTTCGGCAAGTGCCTTCCTTAAGTTGCAATTGCTTACGTTTGCGCAGTACTTAAAATTGAATTATTCAGTCAGCACTGCATTCGAGTTTCAGATTCCAGATAGGCACCGTATCTGAAATCAAATTGTTCAGCAGTCTCATCATACGAGCTTCATTTCAAGATTACTGCCGTAACTAAGACAAAATTGTTCGGCAAGTGCCTTCCTTAAGTTGCAATTGCTTACGTTTGCGCAGTACCTAAATTTGAATTATTGAGTCAGCATTTCACTCGAGTTTCAGATTCCAGATAGGCACCGTATCTGATGTCAAATTGTTCAGCGGACGCATTTGAAAATTACTGCCGTTACTAAGACAAAA
>JANTCA010000128.1:0-12933 GCA_024741275.1 Chironex yamaguchii
CTCCTACTACTGCTACTTCTACTCCTCCTCTTCCTCCTACTACTACTTCTACTCCTCCTCCTCCTCATCCTACTACTACTACTACTACTACTACTAGTACTACTCCTACTACTACTACTCCTACTACTACTCCTCCTCCTCCTACTACTACTTCTACTCCTACTCCTCCTCCTCCTACTACTACTACTTCTACTCCTCCTCCTACTACTACTATTACTTCTACTTGCCTCCATTATTATCAGCACTATTAGGACTCCTTCTACTACAACTACAAACCACCATACAGACAAAATCATTAATGTACTGACTAAATTTCTGTAGTCTTTTCATTCATTGTCTTGTTTGGCTTATTGGTACTGAAATAAAGATGGCAGGAGAAATAGTTGTTTGCACTATTCGCATAAAACAAATAGGTACTGAACATAGCTGTTTATTAAGGTGTGGTTATTGTAAGTTGACGGTAACAAACAATTAACATTGGCAAATAATATGCTAAACTATTTTTAAAGTGTCATGCAGTCTTAGGGTTCGGGGTAGCAATTTTTGTTTGAGCGGTTACGGTGATCATCTTACACCAAACGTCTATTATAAACCCTGGTATGTATTATACTTTCATGCTTTTAGGAGAACAAGAAAACAGAATCTACTATCAAACATGTTTTATTGTCTGATTTGCCTAACCACACCTTAATTAGCATTTTCAGAAACCAAGCTGAAAAGGTAAATCTAAGTAGCTTACAATAATATTTCCCTATGTGGTCCTCCTTTAGTATCATGATCTTGTTTTTTGAATATCTGAATGACACGTGGTACTCCACAGCTTGAATGTTTTATTATACCTTACACTTTGAAATTTCTATTATTGTAACTGACAGTTTGAAGCTTTCCTTATTCTATCACACTCACCCACGTTGTAAAGAGGTTACACAATCAACACGAGTAAAATTTAGTAAAAACAACGTTTTGATGCATGTAGTATGTTTAATGCGAGACACACCTCTCAGACTCAATTGGTGTTTTCTTAACGTTACAACTATAGTCACTTATTCCGGAATTGATTTATGGAGAGATCGATAACGATATATGCGGTATTCCAATGCAAGCATGTAGGATTATAGAGAAGATAGAAATAGTAACTCTGTTAATGCAATTAATCCGTGTTTTGTGGTCAACAGCACGAAATGATAAGAGAATGCTACTTAAGAAATATTTGATATTACACCCAAGTACTCCAAGAGGACATAAAATCTCGAAGAAGAATACAAGGTCGACAATCAAAGTCATTTCAGTTATAAATAATCAAATTGAAAATAAAAATTGATATGTAACTAATTAGATGGTATATTATGCAGTGTAAAAAATTGGAAAAGATTACAGTAACAATTTCATAGTCAAAATCTATTGCTATTTTAAACATTGCTCCTCAGAATGAACGTATATCATTTGATCTAAATTTGGTACAGTTTTGGAGCTTAATGTTTTGTAATTTGTGTGCAAGACCTGCATGAAAGTAGTCTTGTGATCAATCAGGTAAATGTTACATTTACACTGTATTGCATAATGGTAGTTTTCCTTCTTATTCGAAACTCTAAAGTTAGCAAACCATACATTAGAACTGTTTGCAGTATTAAACATAAACTCCATTTCCGACATTCAAAGTATCCCAAAAACTTCAATCAATGCATGAAATTAGAGATAAGGCGACAAAACCTGTTTAGTTTCAATAAGCTTTCAAGGATATTATGTTATTCTGTCTGATTGCCGGCGAAATTTGTAGGATACCAAACGAAACAGTAGGATATGTGGATCAAACGTCTACGTCATCCTGGAGCTACGTCTAGTCAATGTATTCCAAAAACCTCACTCAATGCATGAAATTCAAGATAAGGCGATAAAAACCTATTTAATTTTTTGTGAGATTTCAGAGCTTGTAACTTGTTCCATTTGATTCCAAATTTTTAAGTTTGCCTGTACTATGGATCAGGTTTCCATTATTCAAAAACTTACGAGTAGAATAGAATTAAGCAAGCATCACAAGTTAGTAATCAGTCAATTTATCCTTCCTCTATTTCAGGAATACACATTTTCAGGTCCAGCTTACTTAGATATTGTTTTAAACACATATGTAAGGAAAAAGCTACTGCATTGAAAGGGTCACGCTTAACATTTCATAGTGAATCTGACAAGTGCTAACCAAGCTCTTTCTGCTCATTTATCTATATGTAATGAATTCTTACACCTTTAACTAATTCGTCTTTAATAGTAAAATATGAGGCGACTTAGAAAAGTCTAATTTTAGGTTAATAATAATCTAGTTTCAAGTTTTCTACAATCTAAAATTGACGTAATTGAGTAACAGTAAATGGTAGGAATCAATTGTAAATTAAATATAAGTTAAGTAAATACGAAGTTCCGGCTATTCAAAGCTTCTTTTTGGAAATAGATTGAAATAGATACATTGTTAAAGTAAAATACTTCAGGAAAGACGAGATAGTGTGTCATTACAAATTCTAGAAACAGCTACGTGACTCCTGATCTTTTTGACAATGATACGAATGAATAGTGAGCAATGCTGTAATTCCAAAGGTGGATGCGATCATTTTGATAATGATAAAAAAATTGAGATAATTGACGTTGTAACAAAAGAGAATTTTCATAAATACAAATACTTTCATTCACTAACGTCCTTTTTCTTGTATGCTTGCAATGCAAAGTAGACTTAACAATTATTTGCAAGATGATGGTAGGTGGTAAATTTAGTCAAGCTTATTGCAATAGACCAAGGAAAGTAGCGAAAATAGACAACTTTTCTAACTTTTTGCTCTCAGAGCTCCTTTGTTATTACAAATACTTCCAATTCCTTGACAATAATAACCGGTCCCTCAGTATGTTTGCTGCAATACAATTGCTCTACTTTAGTTTTTGTAACTTTATCATTGGTTGTAGATTTTATTCAATGCACGTGGATTTTTTGTTAATAAAAGAAATAACTTTTTTAATGTAGGATTCTCAGTTACTTTTAAATTAGTGTCAAAGTCATGAATATACTATGTGTCCTTTACTACGAGCACAATCATAAAGGTTTGCCTCTACGATTGCAATGAAAACAGCATCTTTTAACTTGGCATCCAATCCATAGACAAGCTTTTTCCTACATCCTGTCTTGGTGTCTTTTTCCAATGGAATGTTGTGCACAACAATTCTGAACCATTCGAAAAATATTGACTTCCTTTAGCTATGCGACTCTTTTATTATTGTTGGTTTTCCTTATCATTGATAAACATACTTCTTTGTTTTTTGTTTTACAACCAGACGACTATATAACGAATGACCATATACTGTGGAGACAATGTATTGTCTGTCTATATACCTACCTTTTTATATTTTCATACTTTTGTTCTTAAGTTTCAATATATTTATACGGAGGTTTTTTGTTACTGCATAAATATACATGATACATGGCAAGCAAAACTCTCATTGATTTAGCATTTAATACTAAAGGACTAGCTACAGAATTTATTCGAGAAGCTTTTGGGCAAAATATTATTTTTATACCGTCTATCTGTATTCTGCCATATGACTAAGACTACGAAAGGTGAAAATTCACAGATGCATCTTTCTCGTCCCCTTTCACGGCAGTCAAATTACAAATTCAATACTTAACCAGCTACGTAACAGCCCCACGGTGCTGCATTCCTACAAAACATTCACTTCGTAACAATGCTGTGTGTTGATTATCGAGTTTACCAATTTTGAAAAACATTAACTGTCTAATTTCTTAACTAACATGCCCCAGATACGAATGTTGATACCTGAAAGGTTTGGCTTTGTTTTCATCCAGACTTTTGCATGGATACGTATTCACTCCCTTGACAGTATTGATTAGATTAAAGTTATGAGGTTTTTAATAAGGGCGGCAAAATCTTGCTTCTATAACGTTCATTCTAAGCGAGTGACGTTATCTTAATGTAAGCAACTCGTATTGTATGTAAGATGACGAACAGAGAAGCCAGTCTTTATATCCTAGATCAAGACAATGGAAAAATAATTACAAATATCAAAAGCATCAAACACGTTTTGATTGCATAAAGCGGAAGCCAAATATTATAAAATTAAGGATTAACTAATAGATCAATCAAGTCCATACTTTGAGGGTAAATGCCAAAGCGTTGCAATTGTGTATCACATACAAAAATACAAAAGAGTTTTGGTGTATTTGTAGAAGAGATTGTGTACGTTTATATGTCATATCCTGCTATAAAATGTCTATGATATAGCCTACAATATGAAATAATTTTTATGCTAAGATAATTGATCAAAAATGTTCTGTCACGATACTTTATACTCATTAAACCGTTATCTGATAGTCATCTTTTTTCCTCACCTTGACTCTACGGTATTTACTATTATCACTGTTGTAAGGTTTTTACACAACACGGTTTATGGAATTGTCTTGGACTGATCTTGTTCCCTCTATCCTATTTCCTATGTCATTTTGAAGCAAAGCCCCCTTTAAATCCAATCTTTTGAAGTGACACACATTTTCAGTATGTCATCTTTTGTTACCTTCCTTCAATTGCCAATGAGTATACACGTATTGTTTCTAATATCACGAAATCAGGATGATTTTCTGACATATTAGTAAGTTGTCATATAACAGTAATCTTACATATTATATTCTTTAATTGTTTTTGTCTGAAGTTTCCGTTTTATTGAATCGTGCTGAAAAAATTAATCAAAGAAGCTTTTGCCAGAAACGAGTTTGGTCATGGATTTAGGTTTTCGACCATCACAGCTGAACCCCCGGACAGATGTCTTGTATTGAATAAGCTATGAGTAAGAGACAATACATTGAAAAAAGTATAAGCTGCTAATGAGTATTGTTTGCAGTGATTTTAAAACAGAAATTTCAGCAATGAAATGATTAATTCACTAGAATTAACCCTTGTGATGGAAGTGCCTAGCTTCCAAAGTAACTATCAATATTCTGTTAAAACTTTTCGTACATTTGCTTCACATAACAAAAGCAAACTCTCTCGCAAGTCAGTACCAGTAAATACCTAGTCTTTAAACTATGTGACGAAAGACGGGTGTCACTTATACTCTACGCTGGAAACGAGGTTTCTGGAGGTCAGTATACACTGCTTAAAGGAACAAACATTCATTACTCTTCTGATAAGTTAGACAAATTTACAGATTGGTGAACAATGATTCTTCAAGAGCTTTTGTATGATTGCAAGTAAGCCCGCTCACATATTAATCAGTTTGCTTCTTGCTATTTATCTAACATCTGTCGTACAACTATTAGTTCAGAATATCTGCAGTTTACTTCCAAAGAAGATTATTACATCTGCCAATTGCTCTTGGAGGCTGATAATTTTGCGTTGACGAGCCACTGATTGGGATAATCAAGGATTTCTTGTCAGGTTCCTTTTTCTACTAAGCTCTATTCGCATTTTTCTATGATTGGGGAAGCTGCGTCTGTAAAACAGTTGTCAAGCATCGTAAGGACAATTGCAAAGGTCGAGGTGAATCCTACAAGATCGAAAAATCTCTGCAGACTGCTAGTTTATTTATGAAGGGTGACTTAGGAGGAAGTAACATCATTAACCAAGCCACTCACATCAAACATATAAAACTCAGATTATTGGCAAAGATTGAAATAAAAAGCTGTAGACATAATTGCCTTTGATACATCTGGAACCCAGATAACAAGAACTATCTCTTGAAACATATCATTTTTCATTATTCAAAGGAAAATCAGCAATAAATAATTAGTGGATCGGAGACTGATCAGATAACAATAAAGCAATTAAGTTGTCAGACCTTCAGTAGACACGTCAGTTTGTTAGCTGTTCCCCCTCAAAGGAGATTGACAAGTGACAAGATCCTTACCAGAATACAGTCTAGGTACAATTTTAGCTTATCTATCTACTTGGGTGAATAGGCAATTAGAAAGCTGACTTCACGATTTAGCAATTAGCAACGTATTTATCAAAGAGCTTTGCACGGCGAAGACAAGTCAAGTCAATTAATCACAATGTGGGGTACTCCTTGTTGGTTCCCGTATGGAAGTTGTCATAACAGTGAATGCCTGGCACAATCTTCAAAGGTTTTGTCCGATTTGGTCCACAGACACAGGCATGGAGGTCTTCAGATGGGGCGTGATATACCAACAGTGTCATATCCTACATACCCAATTTCGTCTTTCAGGGAGACAAGACCAATCCATCCTGGACTAAGTTGTGTCCCTGCATTTTCCCCATCCTTAAGCTGGTATCACAAAAGAGACAAATACGAGGATCTTCCGAGTCAAGGTATGTAAAACACTATGTATCTACTTACGTAATCATCTAATTTATGATGTTTTCTTAAAGTAGCCTACATTGGTATCAATCTGTTTTTTCCGGCCGTATTAGGGGTGGACGTTTCTTTCTTAATTGAATAAACTTTTGCTACTTAGCGAGTATACTTTAACAATCTCAATCTCCTCATGCTCAAAGAATAAACCATTTAATTGTGTCTTGGTAGACATGTCAATGTGGTGCAGTTGTTTTGGAGGTTATCGCCGAACGATATCTTGCATAAGTGGACCAAAAACATAAACTTGGAAGTTACTTGTCCTATTGAACATGTCTTAGCATTTATTGGGTTGGTCAACATATTTATAAGTTGGAAGCATTTGTAAAATCCCTTGTACATTCTCTTCTCCTTTACAGAATGGACTATCTACGAAATGATGGTTTTTCTTTTACCACTTGACTTATCACTTATATTTCTCCTTATCAGTTTGTGAAATGTTGAAAATAAACTAGATTTTGGATAAATCGAGAAAACGTAAAATAGTGACTTGCAGTTCAGATAGACTGATACCCTTAGTAATGGAAGCACTCAAAAGCGAGTAAAAACTTGTAATACCTTTATTGATAAATTGATTCATACGTATTGAAACCATATCAAACTAACGAATGCAACACGGAGTACTGTAGATTTTACAAATAATCAATGACGAACAGGTCCAAAATGCCACTTAGTTAAGCACTTTTGCTTGTCATCGAGCACCATTGTAATTATAACTGCATGTTTAAGGTATTCATTTAATATTAAATAAGTAATTTTTCACTTAAAATGTAAAATATAGTTTATTATAATAATGTTTATAAATCTTCAGACGTATTGAATCTTATATGGATGTCCGTTTTAGAATGAAAAAGGATTGATACGAGATACAACATGTGTTTTGGCACTATACGAAAAGAAATTAATGTTTGATATATTTCCTAGGTTCTTTGAATTAAATGTTAAAGATAGAGAAAAAATACGTTTTACGCAGACACAAATCAGTGTAATTTGATTAGTTGTCTTCATTAAGCATTGAGTGTATAAATAGTAATGATTATATTAGTAAAAAAATTGGCATCCTAACTGAAGATATTGATAACTAGGTGCATCCTATAGACTTTAAACTTGTTTGTAGTGGAAGATAAACTACATCCAAATTTAGCGACTTTGAGGTCCAACTATGCTTCAAAAGCTGCCTTACACTGGCTACTAATGTTTAACGAGACTCTATTGTCAATAAACACACTGTATGCGTACCAGATTTGTTTTTGACATACATGTTTGCCTTGATTCCAATGGTTAATTGCAGGACCTGTTTTTCCCAGGAGGTTTTTTTCATTGTGCTCTGCTGTCATCTTGGATTAGGTTCTCAATGATGGAATTTAACCGGCAATTATTTTTTGGCATATGCTTGCTTATCTCAAATGTTTACTTTAAATTTTGACTATATTCTCATTGGTTTTCAATCCCTGTTTTAACATACAAAGCAGGTTACTTTCACAAACCTGCTTTAAAAGCAATTGCCGTCTTTCCACCTTAAATGGTCTTATCAAGCCACACCTTAATTCATAAACTAAGCATGGTGTAGTTGAATGAGTAGTTTAGACAAATTACATTTAATATTGCAGGTCAAGACTGAATCTTAGCTCTTAGAGGTACTCTTTGCATGGAAAAAAGCTTAAATCAAGTAATATGAGTGCCAATGTTGTATTGAAGAAACGTGACAAGCTTGTCAAGTTCTTTACTAACACCTTGTTGTATCGTGTGTTCGTTTGCTTTGTGTAATAAAGTGCTTAAAAATAATTGTAAGACTGTTCTGAAACATTGCTATTATTTAAGCATAATGTCCAAATCAAGCAATAGAGAGAAAATTTTATTTTTAAGGAACGTATGTGAAATACAAAGAAAAGTGTTTACTTATAATGATTCGACATCCAATAAGTTGGCGTTTTAAGTAAATATAGAGATGTGTTGTTTGTTTCAAGGCATTAGAAAATACATAACATCATAAAAAATGTTATGATGACTTGCAAAGCACTAAAGTTGTGTCCTTTCGACATTTAGCAAGTTTTGTCTACGACGATCATGTATTTTGAATTAAGAATAACAAAAACCTTCGTCGTTTATGTAGTTTAACTAGTAAGCAAAACCAGAAAAAAAGGAATTAATGTGGAAGCTGTTCAAAAGTAGTTAATTGGCAGGTTAAAAGAAGCTATTCCCATTTAGTAAACAAAAGAGCAAACAACCAGGATTTTTTCGACTGAAAATTTATACTTGCCTCCTATTGGTGATTATTTTGTAATTTAAGGAGTTTAATGCTTGTATTTCAATTCCTGATTGTACAGTTTTACGTTTTGGTATGTCGAGCTATCTTGATGCTATAAAAGTAGTGTTCCTTGCTTAACCAAACGTTTTATATTAAATAAAATACTAACTGCAATAATAAACTAGTTCAGAGTGCACAATGTCAGAGAACGCCAAATATCATTTTAAACAATAAAATTGCTGGTGTAGCAAACGTGATAAAATCCAATGGAATGCAAAAGGATAAATGTTAATCTTGGGTTTCATTGCTTTATCATTATAATAATTGATTTCTTGTTTAACTTGTGTCTGGAAATCAACGGGAAACAGTATTCAAAGGACAACAAAAGCTTATTTGGAATATATTTGCTTAAAAAACTAATTAAATTATGGATTTGAAATACTTTGCTACTAAATCAGGGGTATGCATATACTTTGATAGAATGTTTAGCCTCATCTTAACTTCACCATAAAACGTTTCCTAAACAGATAAGAAAGACGCACTCACTTCAAATATATCATCTCATCCATTTTATATGAAGCTAATAGACTTCTGTTACATTGTCAAACAATTTAAAGCAAATTTTATTAAAATGATAAATTAAAATGATTTCAAAAAATTAACAAGAGTAAGTTTTAATCGTACACTTCAAGAATTTAATGGTCAATATATAAAAACTGAGGGCTACGGTAAGATGCACATGCGCTTAAAATACATTACTTGAATTGATGCCCAATGTACTGCATGAATTAATATTCTGGGAGTCCCAGGGGCAAACTCGATCGTGAATTCAAAAATGGTTGCAGGTTACAACTAGGTGAGAGGTAAAAAATATGGAAAGCTAGAGTTCTTATTTCAAGGAATTTTAATTAATTTTACTCAAATTTTTACATTTCATATTACCATGAAATAGCAGACTTCTCAACCATTCTATAACTTTAATTTATATTTTATATATTTGGTCCATTGCTGGCGAACAGAAGAGTACATAAGAAAAATTACTTGTGGCTCAAAAACTCTGTAACTGGAAATCATGTTTCTGTTGGAAACTATCTATCTATCTATCTATCTATCTATCTATCTATCTATTTATCTATTTACATATCTATCTATCTATCTATCCATCCATCCATCTATTTATCTATCTATCTATCTATCTATCTATCTATCTATCTATTTGTCTATCTACCTATCTGTCTATTTATTTAGCTATCTTTTTAGCTATTTTTTAACCATTTAGATGACAAATGAAAGCCAGAGAACTTGCTTGTTTATTGAAGGTGCATTCTTTACCTCTTCAACACACAAAACTAAAAAAGAATCATAACCGGTCTATTAAATGAAACGTAGGTGTATAACACGATTACATCACAAAGCGGTACACCAAACGTAAATCAAGCTGCACAGTCGGGTAGGCAACTTAAACTAGGTAGAACCCACTGTTCACTTTCTTATGGCAAATTGATAAAAGATGATGGTAAGGAAAGAAAAGCAAAGTGTTGCTAGACGTAAGTTATAAGATACATTGGGTATTTTCACTAGAATGTTTGGTTCTAATCTCTTTGATGGTATTAACAACATAAAATTCGAATAAAGACAGAAAGGATAAATTTTGACGCAGTTAAATGTTTGAAACATCCTTGATCTATACCTTAGTTGCTAGCTGAAGATCCATTAGCAGAGATAGAAAAACAGTAGAACCATACAAATCGTGGCCACAAAGTTGTAAAACTGTACAAGAGCATCAAGACCTAGAAACTTCGCTGCTTGAGGTACTGATACTATGACGACCTCTCAAAATGTAAAAAGTGACTCAACAATGCTGTTTCTCTAAAGGTACCGCTTTCTACGATTTTGTTTTGAGTTATATTTATTCCCTTCGTATGAAAATAAATTCATAGGAATTGGAGTAAATGGAACTTTCAGTACTTTAGGAAAATATGGTTGATTTTGGTCAGCCATTTTCGTCATGCTTCTAGACAATATATAATATTTGAACCTCGCTACCCAATTTTACCACATCTCTATCAGGTACCTACACACACGCAGGGTTTATTAAAAGATATCCCTAAACGCAAGCGTTTTGAAATCTCGGTTTTACCAAAGAATAAATCCCTGTTAGCCGAAATACCATCCTAATCTGCATTTCGGGCCAATAAATTATAATTTCCGGAATTTCAAAATCATAATTACGCTCGTTGTGATAATCTTTCTCATTTAGGTTCAAGGAGATTACTAAAATGGTCTATTTCAGCCCTGACTGATGAGCCTTACACGAGACAAGTAGGGAAAATTGGAGAACTACAACAGAGAAACCGATATTGGATGAGAATAAGAAAAGTCTTCTAAAGACTACCACTTGACAACCAATATAGCGTATCTACTGATTATTTATAATCAGCCATTACCTTTACCATTTCCTTTTCTGTTAAAAAATGAGCTTGTTTTTACCCCTCTCCAAGCAAATGAATTTTCAAGATACGTTTATAATTAGGCAAACATTGACGAGAAATCTTAGGAGCAAGTTGCGTTAGACGTAGAGGAAAACTGAGTCTTATGAATTTAAACATCCAATATGGAAAAGCAGAAATGTTAGATAGTTTAATAATTATTTTATAATTTTGATGTCGCTAATTCCCATAACCTACAGTTTCACTGAAGATAATTTGGAGATGAACCCTATCGGAGATTTTAAGGTCCAACCTTACACAGCTACTCGGGATAAATAAAAGAAGTAATTTCATCAAGTTGAATATCTTCTTGTCTTTTAAACTTTAATATTTCAAAAGAAGAAAGATATTTCCTAGTTATATGTTAATTGTTCATTATATCTTAGTGCCTTTACCTTTTCCCTTACACACAATAATGCTGTTAAAATTGAGACGTTTCACAGTATTTCCTTCTAATGAATTTCAATTTGTTACAACTCTTCTAACACTTTGCTGATAGCAATGATTTGTGCTCTAGATGTCTTCGGGCTTCGGATGCTAGATTATCAAAAATGTCTGGTAGTATGGATTAGGGACTGACATATGAGGCAAAGATAGTCCATCGACTGTTTGTACATAATTGACTATCTTTCAAAGTTTGTTACGAGGACGACAACAAACGTCTTGTAATCGATCGTGTAGTTTATATCATCAAAACTAGCTTTAAGGTTTGGATGTCAGATCTAACCAGTAGCAGACGGGGAAATTTTAATACTGATCACTGTATACAGCTAAGCAATCTTCCGGAAGTGTCCAGAGGTATCGTAGGACATAAAGGCTTTTGTTAGTCTTTATGTGAATATGATTTGCAGCAGCGTGCAATCTTGTTTTGATAACCTTAGGCACTGTGGAGGTAGGATGCTGTTTGAACAATGTTTTTATCCGCGGAATATGTATGTAACAGATTTGTAATAAATTAATAATATGGTCTGACTCCTACCCTTTGTGACTTTATGCAATTTGAGATCAGTTTGCACGCATTTTAAACAACAAACATCACATTTTCTCAGATAACAGAAACATAGAGCGAAATGAAATCATTAGTTACCTTTACTTTATATGGAACAATTGCATGTTGTAAGCGAGTATTTTTTCAGCGTTAATTGTCGTTCGGGTAGTTTATTTATCACCCATATTAAAAAATGTAAGAAACGTATTGGGAACAAGACAGCAGAGCCACCAATCAAGGCCAGAATTTTATAGATATCCAGAACCCAGATGGTTTACGGGATCATTTCCAAACTTTGATGGGTTCATTCATGGACCAGTACACACCAAAAGAATGTTAAAAAGTCCCAAAAGAATCTGGCCTTAACGAATTGCGTGAAAGCAAAACAAACCGATACACAGGCAAACAAGCGATAAAAATAACTGTAGCTGCAAGGCTAAGGTCTGAAGCACTCGAATAAATAAGACAAATATATTATCTATAAATTTTGAACGCTACTTATGGGAGAGTTTTGCATTTGGAATTACATACAAAGACAATACATACAACGTTTTGTATTGTTACGAAATATTATCGCATGCGTGAGATTACCTGATACTATTACTGTCTTCTTTATTTCATACGAATTATGAACTCATGTCAACGTCAACAGAAGACAACTTTGTTCCCAAGCCATCTGAGGTTCTGTTATTTGGGCATAGCAGTTAAATTATGATGCAATGCCGAAAGCCTTACAAAATTTTATCTCTCTCTTTCTCTATCTGTCTATCAATCTATCTATCTATCTATCTATCTATCTATCTATCTATCTATCTATCTATCTATCAATCTACCTATCTATCTATCTA
>JANTCA010000129.1:0-58587 GCA_024741275.1 Chironex yamaguchii
AACCCAACATTACCACGAACATTACTGCCTACAAATTCGACATTACTCTGTACAGACAGCAGAGCAGACTTGCTAACTTACCAAGCTTGGCTGGGGGACCCGGGGTATCAAACACGTAGCAATCTTGCGCAAGACCGGTACGTTTGGGGAGGGAGCAATTGTCAATGGTGATTTGCGTTTATAGTTCACAATTTTTAAGTGGCAGTGATAATCACTGTTGGAATTGCATCTGACTTAAGACATCGCCTTGTAAAACTAGCAGAGTAGGTACCAAGTTGTGAATAGATAAAACAATCATCACTGAAACGCTCCCCATAGATCGTTCTGTGTTCTGTGCTTGGTATCCTCGAAAGCCTCTTTTTCAAGTCATATGCCAGTAAACAACACGCATCTGCAGTATTGTTTTAAGTTTCAGAAAGTTCATACCTTATGAGCTTTAGGAGAAGTGAAAGAGATTGTTCTACTCACTACACTGTACTTTAACTGTATTAGTCTGGGAAGTCATGCTTACACAGAGCAGACAGAGCTGCAGATTGTGTTATTCGTCAATAAAGCATGCAAGGCTAAAAATTCGCCCTTGTGCATTTTGGCAATTTCAGTTGGAGATTGCGAGGTCCAATGCTACCCATGTCTTACCACCGAAAAGTAACCTGGAAGTTACCCCTTGTGGTTTATTTGGCGCTGGTTGGTTGTCAGTTACAGCACATTCTGTGTTGCCAAGGGGATCCACAAAGAGATTTTATAGTCTAAGGGATCTTACCAACGGAGAATCTTTTCTGCTGTGGACAAATGCAGTGAAATCTCTTCCAGTAAGGCATTTGGCTGACAACGCAGATGCTAGAATTCAAGGTAAGTCTCCAAAATGTCTTATCAAACCAAGTGCTCCTGACTTGTGCGTGTTACAAAGAATGCTGATTGGAGTCGCCAAAGAACTATTGATATAGAAAGTAATGATAGCACTGGACATAATACGTCATTGTCATTATTATCATCATCACCATCATCATCATCAGGCATCTTGGTCATCAGTCATCGTCATCAGTCATCATCATCATCCTCATTATTATAATTATCATCATCACCATCATCATCATTATCCTTCGTCATCAGTCATCATCATCATCCTCATTATTATGATTATCATGATCATCATCATCATCATCATGATCAAAAAAAAACGTCTTCGTCATATGCACTATTATCACAATCATCACAATTGACATCAATAGTGATAATCATCAAATGTTGTTATCACCATTATCATAATGTAGATACAATATCAATAAAACAAACTATTTTATGTGACTTGTACATGAAATACTCACCCAGTCACTTATTGTGAATAGGTTTCTATGCCTTCACTCCAATACAGTGATCAACAGCAAATTTCAGCATAAAACCCACTTCTATTGATGACTGTACTTGACTTGTTCCCCAGAAAATTTTGAAATTATAGAAATACTTTTGCTAAATAGCCATGAGATGTCAAAGATATCTTGTTGTAAAATGTATTTGCCTCAGCCTATAAATATAAGAATAATGTGAATAGTAGAAATGCAAATGCTCCAAATTGTTGCGATGTTTGTTAGTACAACACTGAAATTTACTGTGTTAAAACAAAATTAGTACTGGTAACAGAGGATAGATACACGTACATTATGGTTTTTGAAGACTCCAGTTATATCTAGTTTTTGTTGAATTACAAGATTATAATCAATTTATAGAAGTGTAGTGTAGGATGAAGGATTTGGCCCTAGTACACCATTACAAAATGCATTTGACAGCTCACTGTAAATAATTTTGGTATATTAAGCTACATCAGCTAACATAGTTATATTTATACTTTTTGTTGAGCATGAAAACTTGTAGAACTGCCATTACCATCCCAGGATAAGCACTTACTGGTTTCACTTATGGGGATCTCTATGTAACAAATTTTGCGTAAGCAAGCAGAATTATTCAGTGATAGGTATATATGTATTTTATATGTACTTTTTGATTGTGAACAATTAAGTTTGACAAATTTGGGGTGCTTGTAAATTCTTGGATTGAGATTCTGGAATATAAAACCACTGTGTGTTCCTCTTGGAATCACCAATACTTTCTAACTGTGAGTGTTTGATCATTTTCATTGCCTTTACATGTACTTCCACAGATGCACAATCGATGCTGAATATGCTCACTTGATGTGAAATCATAAGATAAATGACTGTAGCGTTTGCGTTATGAAGCATGTGTTTAGGCAATTTTACACTGTCATCATTGACTAACTTTTTTTGATACTGGACTGCTATAATGCACAATGATCATGTAAGCAGCTGAAATATTTGGAAAAGTTTGATGATATTGGATGTTTTCAATGTGCTTAATTGGTGATAATGATCCATCTTTGAAAATGCATCTTGACTTCATTCTTTTCAAAGACACTGACAAATTCTGATGTTATTTGTAAATAAACTGAGAGTTTTAGCATGAATGGGAGAGTCCTTTAAAAACCTATCCTCTTTAGCCAGGAATCTTTAGGCATACTAAGAACTGACAGAGGCAGTTGCAATAAATTTTACTACTTAGATATATCAATGACAGCTAATTTAGCCTTTGACCTCATTTAGCATATACACTCATGTTTTTTAATTTTGTTCATGGGAATCTTATAGTTTCTTGAGTTCATGTTTACTATAAACGATTGTAATGTACCACTGGGAAACACAAAGAAAACAACTGATTGGTACATTAGCAAACTCTCTACTTAAAACAACTGTAGCCAGCATGCATGTTTCCATGCACCAGGGTCAGTCTTCACCTTACCCCAAAACCAGTAAAGAGCATTACTATGGAACGAAAATACTCTTTGTGATCTTTAATTATTTGCTTTATTTAACAGATTATGATGACATCAAGTTGTTGATGAAAAAAAGACTAGATGGTAGGATTAGTGATGAAAGCATTGTGGACCAGGATATGCAATTGTTGGAAATACTTTTTCAACATCGGAAGGGTGATCTGGATATCAATACTCTACACAAGGAAGCTAACAAATGTATGCACATTTCAATAACCATTTCAATTGTGCAATAATTTATAGTATAGAACGTGTACAGAACTATACAGAATTTTTAGCATTAAGTTAATTATCAATGCCCTTATGTCGGCATATTATCTTGTATTGTTTTTCTTGAAGTACATGCATTAAATTTCATAGCTTCACATCTTATTGTGTGTTACAAGCAGTACCATCAGGTGCAAAGTAATAACGTATCAACTGTCTTTTTTCAAATCAGTTCCAAGTGCTAAAAAGTTTATCACAATAACTTACTTTTAAAATTAGTAAGCAGAAAAGATCTACAAAATATTATTCTCAATATATTAGCATTTAAAAAAAGACACCAACTCTTTGAAGATTCAACAAATAAAGGTTTGTGCATAAATTTCTTATAAATGCATAGACTTTAAATTATTTTGTTACATACAGATTAAAGAAACAAGCAAATATATATTTTAACTATTATTTCACTTTGAAGGTTTGTCCCAATTGAATATCAAAGGAATTTTTTTCACTTATCTCTGTAGATACATATTCCTTTCTTGAGTATTTTCTGAGAAATTAAAAACATTTCTTACAAAACCTATGAATATATTGTCCCCTATTACCAAGCTACCAAACTAATATATTATGTTTAACAATTATTTGAGATTGTATCATACTGTGTTTCATGTCTAATAATAGTAAAACACTTCATGTCCATGACAACCATGGCTGTAATCATCTTTCGAATGTTCTTTTTCTAAAAAATGTTCCTAGTCAGAGAAGGTCCTTATGGTAATGGATGTAAAGGTAAAAATTTCAATTTTTATGTGTAAATTTTTCTTGGTAAAAATTTGACATCTGTACAACCATTGTACAATGTTGTATTGTATATTGTATAAAGTTAGGAAAAATAGTGGCTCAAGAAACTGTTGCATCCCACTTGATAATTAGAATACTAGCTTACTGGTTAATTTCACATTTCTGTTTTTTTTCCTTTTCCAATAATTCAGTACAACCTGCAAATTTGTATGAGCTAGCAAGCCTCCTGATCAGCCTGGAAGAAAAAGGTAAACAATTTTGTATCTGAAAAATGGATATCGTGCTCAAATGAGAGTGGAAGCTGCATGTGAAAGAGGCAGAGAGAAAGTGTCATTAGTTAAAGACATCTACCTTTCACAATGCTATTGCTGTTCAGGACTTTGTATATTGTACTTGATTAGCTTTCCAACTGATGGGTAGTATACCATTTTAATGGAAGACTAACTATGAAGTCTTGTCAGCTCATCAGATTCCTAGCTCAAAAATATGAAGTTTGTAAAAGTAGTTGAAGAGCTTGTTTCCTGAATCAGTAACAATTGCATCATTGGAAAGTGGACATGGTAGGTGTATACCTAGCTTAAGATAGTGATTGTTATGGAATAGACAGACCACCAGGTTACTGCAAATGAACTTTGTGGCCCAATCCAATTATGTCCTTAGTGGATACAATGCTTACAAGTCAAGATTGGTGTGTGATTTTGTGTGAAATTTTTTTATACACTATCCTGATGTGAGTTTGCTGTTTCACTTCACCCCACTTATCATGTAGTCTGGAGGAAAACTAGGTTGCCACACATAATCTTGTAGCCAACATTCTCCATTCTTTCTTGCTTCTTTTATCTTCTCACTGTGTAGTTAAGCATCTGACTTATCAGTGTCCTCTGTATCTTATAGTGCTGATCACTTATTCAGGAAATATGGACATGACCAGTGACAGCATGTTTATCATTGAGCTGAGGGCTACAATCTTGTCATTGCATATGGTCGTAGACTTTTAAAAGTGCTGGTGTGGTCTTACTAATCCTGTGGAGCATTGCTTCTCAACCTTTTGTTCCCAGTCCCCCCTTGCAATGCTACTGGTATCCAGTTCACCTCCACAAGCAAATTTGGAACAAAATGTGTGATTTGAATGTGAAAGTTTACTCTCGGGGACCTAATTGCCAGGAGGCTTAGAATAAGTGGGTATGGTCAAAAGGTTTTAAAAGTTAATGAGTGAGTTGGAATAAGTGGGGGTTCTTCTGATTATCCCTAAGGGTTCACATGCACCCCTGTGAGAAGCACTGCTGTAGAGTATTCGAGGCTCGAACCCTTCATCTAAGACAGTAGTGGATATATGTTTAAAGCTGTGGACAGTTCCAAGCTTCTTTCCATTGATCCTGATGTCAAGAAGGTCTTTTTCAAATTAAGCACAAGCACTTAACATGTGTACATTCATGTAGTCTGATCAGCTTGATATAAGTCAGTTAATATGCAGGGTAGATGTTTGTTACTTTTTTTTATATGATTGTTTGTGTCATAGCACAGACTACAAATTTAAGAAAACCCATATCTTTTTTTTGTAATTCAATTTGTCAAAAGTCAAGTTTTCCTATAACATGATTTCATGCCAATTGGTCCTAATACAATAAAAATAGAAATGCAAACCAACATGTTTAAATTTTGAGTGATTGAGTCTTTAGCTGTGTTATGGTGTTTACGACTTATCGATGTTCCGTTTCATATGCTGAGGTGTCAAAAATTATTTCCATGTTGCTTTTCCTTATTCCAATACCCACTTAAAAAAGCACAAAAGCTCCTTTATCATCCCCCTGTACCTTTGGCCTGAAGTTGACAAATATAATTTATTTGCACTTATTCTAGTCGGAGAAGAGGCAACGTTTCTGGCTGCACCTTTATTTCAACTTGCTGCAGCCGGAGGGGAATTAAATGCAAAGTACTCTTATGCTCAGCTGCTCAGAACAGGTAGGTGCTGGTATGTTCTCATTCTTGACCTTGTTGCTCTAATAGCGCTTTCTTTTTCTGTTCCTTTAAATTTGAAAGACTTGTAGTTTCTTTCATGCACTATGTACTTCACATTTACGACTTTTAAAATGGTTCATTTTAAGTCTTTTAGCACAAGTCTATACAGTTGCAGCTCGGTTCAAGACCATTTAATTAATACATTTATAAATAAATATTAGGGGAAGAAAGATATCAAGACTGAGAAAGTAAATAGTATACCATAAATCGTTACTACTATTTGGTATCATGAGATTGTGGAATGTTTGAGAAATCTGAGTTGCGGTACCTTGAGTATGGTTCGTCATAATCGTCAATCAGTCATCATAGTCATCAATCATCAAGCATCATAGTCGTCAGTCATCATCATCATCAGTCGTCATAATCATCATCAGTCATCATAGTCATTATCATCATCATCATACTCTTCATCAATCATCAACATCATCATCATAATCTGTCACCATCATCATAGTCTTTATCATCATCATCATACTCTTAATCAATCATCAACATCATCATCATAATCAATCATCATAATCACCATCACCATCATAATCTTCATCAATCATCATCATCATTATCAATCATCATCACATGTTTTATATATTACATTACACTGAGATATCTAATGCTGGTACGATCTGTTGTGTAAATTTATTCCCTTGTCATGGCTTTTGTTAAGGTTTGACTATGCTTAAATTGATAAACCTAAGTATGGAGTGATTATTGTAATGTAATAGACAATTATTTTGTAATTCTTAGGACAAGGAGGAGTAAAACCTAGCCACAGGGAAGCTGCATCAATTTTCACTGACTTAGCAAAACAAGGACATCCTTATGCGCAGGTACTCGTTTATATGCAAAAGTAACACACGAACGTGCTCCTTTAATCTGACTTCTCACTGTCATGCCCTGATGACTTAGTTAGTCATGATTTTCGCGGGCTCTTAATTCTATTCGTCATTAAAAAAGATCGTCACCTAGGATGACGTATTATTTTTGGCAATTTACTGTCTCTTGGAGGGCGCTGAAGATCCTGTGGTTATATACAAGTAATACGACCTTGCCTTGCACTTTATACTCCCTCTCTTTATGTGACAACACCTTAATATTCCTGACGCCTTACATTTCGGAGTGTTTCATCATACACCCCATTGCCCAGACCGCTTCGACTAAGTGGTCGCAGGATAGGTTCAAATGCTCATTTAAGGCTTTAGGAGTACTTTTGAATAGTATACGTTAACTGTCCGCTGCTGAGTAATTGTTTGCAACCTTTCAAACAGTTTAGGACTAGAATGTAATATGATTGGACTGATATGTGAAGACCGGAAGGCTATGCAAGCCTGTTGCAAAGATTGCTCTTTGATTGGGATGTTGTAGTCATCTCTGTCCTTAGTATCCAAGTCTTTTGATAATTACTGTTTGAAAGTTATGTCACCCTTCTCCTTTCACATTGTCAACATAGTTTTCTTTGGCTGAGATGTACTACTCTGGTCTTGGAGTTAAACAGGATTTTGAGGTTGCATTTACCCTTTATAAGGTATGACAGCAAGCGAAAAATGCACTTTTTGCTTTGTATGTAACGAGTATCAGATGAAACTACTACATTTTCGCTAAAATAAAAGGAAAGCAACAACGCCTGAAGAATATCTCTTTTTGTAGTTTTGTTTATTTTAATTAAAATCCAAATGTCAAGCGTGTTTTTGTCTCGTTATCTCTCGTTATTTTTGAACAATTTACGAGGACGTCGTAATGTTTATTTCATTTTGCTGCAATATCACAAGTCGTACTGAACGTCGTTTTCTACAGATGAATTATATACTGTAAAAGGATTGCGAGGACTCAGCCCCTCCAGCTGTATTATTTGCTTAAAATGTAAAAGTAGCAACTCTAACGATCCATCCGCAAAGTTTAGAGCTACAAGGCCTTTATCATGTGATATTCTATGTTTTCCTGTTTAAATACCAGTCTCATGGCACCAAATTTTTTAATACAATCACGATTGTCTGTTAGATTATTTGCTATTACGTCACATTCATCATCAGGTCGGAATTTGAAATGATTGTCAAATAATCACTGAAAATTGACTCACGAGATATAAATTTGATTTATTTTCTAAGGTGGCCTCTGCAGAAAAGTTTCAGAATTTTAACTGATGTAGGTTCCAAACAGATTTTGTTTCATGTCTGTCCTTTAATAGATATCCATGGTAACTAATAAGAAAACAACTTGAACCTTGTCCTTTCACAAGACCTGTCGAGTTATAGATTTGTTATAGATATTAAATGTAACAAAATTTGGCATGTAGCAACTGGTTATATTCGGCCACGACTCAAACAGCAGATTTGTCTGACTCTATCGTGAAACGCGTGGGCGAGTTATTAGTTAAGCCTAGCGTACACTAGAGCATTGAGTAAGCAAATTGTCGTCTGTGTATGCCTTAAATGAAGAAAAACAGAGTATCGTTACTGGAGAGAATGATAAAATATGATTAATGTGTGGATGTGATAGTCTAGTGGCAAAACACGTCACTGCTGACCAGGATTCCACAATGGCACACGAAGGGAAGAGCTAAGTGTTCTATTGTGATTAGCTCTAGCCGTAAGCGATTGCAAATTTTAATCCAAAGTGGAGCAGGACATGAACAGCTCAATCTGTTGAATGTCTACTGTTGAAGCAAGGTTTAGTTGATTTTGAAGTCATCTTCGACTTTGCTATCACAGCATCGTCTTAAAAAGGTCGCCATTGTGTTCGTTTTCCACTACGATTTATTGAATATTGTGTATTTAACTTTTTAGAATACTTGCTTATGTGTTTCTTCTCTACGGAGATCACGAAACTACCGCTCAGTAGCGTTATTGGGAGTTTGTGTTAAAGAATGTCTCGTCCTCTCCTAGGTTAGCGCCGAAAATGGCATTAGTCGAGGATACTGTATGATGGGTATGGTTTAGCTGTATTCATTCTCCTTTGTTCGTTTGTAAACTATTTCCATCACCTCCCAAACCCCTTTACGCTTCACAGTTTATAGATTTACAACTTTTTCATCTTAAACAATTATTGTAAATTGGAAATGTCAGTTCAGTATGTCATGGTCAAAGTGGAGATGAAATGGTGATGATTGGAGATGTAGAACTTTCTAGTGATACGGAGGTATTCTGATTATGATAGTTTTTGAAAGTTCTTAATGGTTGGCATAAAGCAGTGATTATTATTATTATTATTGATGATAGATGTGAGATTGTATGGGTACCTTTTGTTTTGCTTTAAGTAGATTAATCAACTTATATCTATTTGTTTCTTTGTTTCAATGAATTGAATGCTTTTTGTTTGTAGTTTGATAAGACATGAGTGTCTTAAGCTACTGATTGTTGGATACTGTTTTATGCATTAACACATTTTCTACGTTTTCAAAATGTTACAGGAAACATGTACCTCACTGGGAAAGGTGTTGAATCGGATGAAAGCAAAGCAGTTGAATACTTTACTTTGGCCTCTGACAAAGGTTGGTATCATCTTTGGCGTGAAGAAATTATCGTTGTTAGTTCACATCATGCACACAAGATTTTAAGTAAGGACTAACATACACTGTCGGTACTGTCTTTGGTGTCTCCATTAACCAATTGTATGTAGTTTTTGTGTGAGATTTTTATAACCTCGACGAGAAAAGAAATCCACGTACGACTGGTAGTCTATAAATATATTGAACTTTCAGTTGTCTTGAAAGTAATAAGGATTTCCCTGTGTAGCTGCTTGCTGTAATTATCCTTTTGCTTCTTTCAGGTAACCAAATGTGAGTTATACATAAACAGTTTACTTTTTTTGCTTTCTGTAATTTCCAAATGGCTCTCTAAACCAGGGATTCTGCGGGGCCTGGCGCAGGCAACAAATGTACGAACAAAGCTTAAACCAATTGGGAATAACAACGGTACAAATACTTCGCTGGTTGATTGTTTCATTCGCCTAGTCGTTCTCTCTTTCTTCCTACATACGAGGTGGTGATTCTAAACTCCTGTAACCATTCAAGCTATGAAAGTTAAATATCATTCCCAACATCTTTTACTGAGACTATGTTACCAATAAAGACATCATAGTCAGTGCCATGGAAGTCGTTAGCACGTTCCAGGACATTTTGATCGTTATTAAGATATTAAGACTGCATACAATAGCCGCAGAACCCAATCTGTGAGCAGCCTGGAAGACAGTAGTTTGGATCTCATTGATGACCGCAATGACACCCCAGGTTTGGATATGATAGTACAGTTGCATGATACATATAGATCACCCAATTAACTCGTACGCAGTACTCGCTTTTACATAGAAATATGTCTTGGGAAAGACTGTTTGCCAGTATAATGATGAAAACATAGCGTACATAAAAGCACTTTGACTTAAACCTCCATTTAAGGCTGGAAAGTGTTGAACACACGAGAAAACGTTAAATTGTATTAACTCCTTTTTACCAGTTTACTAATACCTACTCCGTGGAAAGTTATAGTTAGCAAAAAAGTCCTCAAAAAAAGTCAAGCGTAGAGTTCTGAACAACTTTGCTAGATATGGACTGGCTCATGAGAGTAAAAAAGTTAAGTTGTTGGTACTGAAAAGAAATGCCGACGCCAAGATCTCTGTTTTATATTAGTCATCTATTCTATGTCCAGAAATATTTGAATGTGTGATCACCTATCTCTGTTTCTTGTAGGCGACGCTCAAGGTCAATTGTCCCTTGCCCATTGCTTGTCACATGGAAAGGGTGTGGATACGAATCTCGAAAAAGCGTTTCATTATCACAAATTGGCTGCAGAACAGGGTAAGAACTAAAGAAATGACCTTGGATGTAATACTATTAGCGATGGCAAATTTATCTCCGTCACCATCAACATCTTTGTCATTGTTATTCGCTCCTGATCTGCTGGAGTTAAGGCCTTATCATATGAGCCCGGTTGACCGGACTATAATGAGCTCGCTATCATATGAAGGTTTCCTTCCCGGTTTCACGGACTGGAGAAAGTCAAGTGACATTTGCCTACGTAGCGTGCTTTCCGTTGCCCGCCAAGATTTCAAAAATGGCTGACAAGAAAGCGAACGTATCTGTTGCTCTGATAGCTGCCGCTCTAAGATCTCTACAATCAGTATGTCATGGCATTAACAATTTATTGCTATGATGGAGGGTACAACAAGAAAAATACCAGGCAGCCTTCAATGTGATTTTTTCTCTCTAAAAGAAGGCCCTTTTGAAACGAAAAAGAATGTTGAACCTACGAAAAAAGGGGAGGAAGAAAAGAACTATTTCCTTATACTCTAGAGGTTTTTCACCGTCGAAATCTAACCCACGATAGTTCGTTTGGGTTTTATAATCCATAAGACTTTTAACTCGAGTCTCTATCATTTCTTCTGACCATCTGAACGGTTTTCTCCCACACTGGTTATCGGCAGCCATTTTGTTTGTGTACTCTTGACCATAAGAAAAAGCGCGTACTCACTTCTATTATTTTCAGCCCGCTTTGCCGGGGTGGAGCTATCACATGGAATACGTTGAGCCCGTTTAACTGGGATCCCGCTTAGCAAAAGTGAGATCTCGGTTAGCCGGGCCATTCCGGTTCTAATGTGATAGCGAGTTGCGCTTTATGAGAGTTTGTCGATCAGAGTGAGATCTCGGCAAACCGGGCTCATGTGATCAGGCCCTAAATCTTCTGTTTCTATGGACTGCTAGGAAAATCCACATCGGCTGATGTTTTTGGTTTTCGGAGATGGTTTCAGTCTACTCTATTACTGTCACTCTTAATTGTAATTTGGAGCTTGCAGTTTTTTCACAAGTAGCATAAGGAGGAGCTGATTTGATTAAGATGATGGTGAGGTGGTGAGTCTAATTTTAGTGATCGGTTCTGTTGAAGACACCATTGTATTAGCTGAGGGAGATTTTTGAAAGGATAAATTTGCTGTTTAACGGAATCGCGGTTCGGTGTCAGTTGAGGTTTACGTGATTAGATAAACAGATGTTGCCAACCAAATGCATCACGAATAGGGGAGAGGGTGGTATGCTCTAAGGTCTGCAGGAACTACGTTGTCAGCCAAACGGATGGTTGATAGAATCTCAGGTTATTAACCATGGTTGCACGTGGCATGACTGCGAGAAGGCTTGTGTTGTAACTGAGCAGCTTCCTAAGAGCCTGTTTAGATGAAGTGAGCCGACTCACTCTGGTGGGATCGATTTATCTTTCGTTTACATAAACGAGTTCCATCCCACTTTTCCGCGTTTTGACAACAAGATTTTCTATGTTATGGCGCCAAGATCGTATTGTCAGCCATTGTCAATTCAGTGATTAAAAACTGGTTTGGCAATAAAATTGTTCGCACATGCATATTACGGTAATTTCTAGCTCGCCTATGTGAGCTAGACTATAATCGCGTTTACATGGGTAATCGTTTTGCCACCTGACGCGGATCTCACCAACGTTTCTCACGGATCTCACCCAAATGGGCTGACCCACTGTTCATTTAGAGGCAAACATAAATTTGTATAGCTTCATTAAGAATACGCCGATCTCACCTAAGTAAACCATACGTCATGTAAACAGGCCTTTAAACCAGAATATTTGAAGTGGCACCAATCAAGGCATTTATTGCACCGGACACTGATTTTTTTCCGAGTACAGCCTTCCAAAAACAGGACTTGTATGTCCTTGATTCTCTAAATGGGGATTGGTTTGAAGTCCCCAATTATGTACGGCAGAAAAAACAGTGATACTGGATTAGACTGTTCTCTTAGCATGGAAAGAATTCTGAAGATTTTAAAGCCCTCGATTGACTTATAGGGAAAGCGTTTTACCCATTTGACCAGAGATTCTGAGAGTCCGGGATTCTCATGTAGGAAATACTGAGATGATTTTGACTAGATAATTAAAATAAGGCGGGGAAAATTGTTATTTCGTCATCGGTTTCATTGTTGATGCCATATAGTGAATAAGAGAAGGCGTTATTGTTTCCCATTATTTTAGGGCATGTAGTAGCGATTTACAACCTCGGAACGCAATATTTTGCTGGCAAAGGTGTTGATCTGGACATGAGAAAAGCTGCCGAGTATTTCCAAAAAGCATCGGATTTGAATTTTCCCCTTGCACAGGTATGATTTGTAAGAAGTATACTATGCATGAGGCTGAGGATTTATTCAGTTTCTTGACGAGATACATTAAATTCTAATCGTACAATTAAATGGCAACTAGGACAATCGTCCCGAGTTTTGGCGTAATGTTGATGAGAAAAGTATCGTACGTAGTGTGTTATAGTATAGCCTAACAGTACTGTATGGTATGGTATGGTATGGTATAGTAGAGTGTAGTATGATATAGGTTAGTTTAGATTAGGTTAGTTTTATCGTTTAATTAATAGTACATTACAGTAAAGTATGTTACAGTATAATATGGTATAGTCGATTATAGTTTTGTATAGTATGGTGAAATATGGTATTGTAGAGATAGTATAGTTGAGTAGCATATAGTGTAGTATAACATCGTATAGTGTCTTATATACCACAGTATAGTGTCTAATATACTATTGTATACTGTATTATGTAGTATACCATAGTATAGTGTCTTATATACACTATATGTACCATAGTATAGTATCTTATATACCATAGTATAGTGTCTTATATACACTATATGTACCATAGTATAGTATCTTATATACCATAGTATAGTGTCATATACCTTAGTGTAGTGTCTCACATAGTATACCATAGTATAGTGTCTTATATAGTATAGTGTCTTATGTAGTATAGTATAGTATAGTATAGTATGGTATGGTATGGTATAGTATAGTATGGTATGGCATAGTATAGTATAAGTATGGTATGGTATGGTATAGTATGGTATAGTGTGGTGTCTTGTATGGCATAGATTATAGTAATTGCTCATATTAACCGGTATTCTGCCTGTTAGAAACATCAATTTTTGAGCTTTTCCTATCCCTGTATTAGGTTCGTTGTTTGCTAGATCGGTTTAGTTCACGAAAGCAGCGTATCATCAAGCATCTGTAGCTATATTGCTGTAACGTGAAGGTATGAAGTCATACACGAGTTTTTAATGTCAACGACATCATAATCAAGGATCTCGTTATGACGCGAAGGAAATCTTAGATAGTAATTTCTTCACAATCTTTCAAAACAACGCTATTTTGTGGGGAATCCTAGTAACACACTAAAAATGTCGCTGATTTCATCTCTTAAATCTTTATTTCATTACTACAAAATCACAAGTTGGCTAAGTATTAATTCATCAGGTTGGTATGTCACTTCAGGACCATGTTACAAAGACTTAGATGTTTATTTTTTTTATTATCTTTCTAGATTATGTATCACGAAAGTTAGAAATTTTCTTAGGATAAACATGAAGCTTCTCTAAATGATAATTGCAAAAGAAAATCTGCTAATGTGATAACGTCAGTTCTTGTTACTGTTGAATAAGGCATGTTTACTCCTTAACTTATGATGCAGTGATTACATACTGAGTCCCAAATTGCAGGACTTATAACACTTAAGAACCAGCGAGAATATCTTAGAGTATCACGAGAGGGATGAAGGGGTAGTCTCCGACATCACTACTTAGATTGATGCATGGGGGTATTCATTCTTCTGGAAAACGTCTGAAAAGGAGGTATTGATTAAAGGTCATTTGTGAGAGTCCATGACGCATTATCCTAATCATATAGGCATTACCAGAGTAAATACAAATTACATATTTTATGGCTAAAATGAATATGAGAAATGGCATTGCATATCAGCGAGCAAAACACATGGAAAAACGAGCATGCTTAGTGAAACATTAGATCAGTAAAGACAACAATATGATTGTGTTACCGTCTTCCTTTGAATTATACTATCCATTGTATCACAAGGAGATTTTTACTCACTTGTTATAGAGAACTCGATGGAAACCATTCGACTTTTTTTGAAAATAAGCATCTTATTTAAAGAGGGATTTATGAGCGTTTATGTCATATTTTTACTTTATTGAAAAACGATAGTCCACTTTTTACCGTTCTAAAGGGAATGGAATAGAGAGAGGAGAGAAATTTGCTCTTACAATGTTAACGTTAAACTGTCTGAGAGATTTCGTGCAAGTGGGCCCCAGCACACTTTCGGGCCCCCCCCCCCCCCCCACTGCTTCGTTAGTATCATAGAATAGCTAACTTTTTGTTACAAAATGTGGGTTTGATGTCCCGTCCTACGTTTGTCCAGTTTAAGCGCGTTCATGAAAATTCATGAGTTTTTTATTCGTCCATGTCACACATGATAACCTGCTTGTTGTATAGTGCACAGATGGTTTTATCGGGGTCAGTTGACCCAGGGACAAAAAAAAATTGATTAGAACAGCCAATCAAATGAATGACAAGGGAAGTAATTTCACCAATACAGATAGTCCATTAACACTAGATATTAAAACGGTCTGCAAAATTACCTCACTAAATAGACCATTTTGAAATTTTTAAGTGACTCCTCCCGCGTTTGTGTACATGGGAATTTTTTTCTTTATGAATTCAACAAATGTTGCAAAGATGAATATGCGTTGCCTCACTTCTGTTTGTGTTTGTACTCCGCAGCTGCACGATACCTTTTCTTTAGCTAAGCAACATGTGACGTTTAATGTTCATTGGGGTGGGTATGTTGCTGGCTCATCTGGTGTAGCCTGTAAATTATTTATGCGGTACATCCTGTTATTTTGTACAAGGTGTATTTATGGAGGGAAAAAATCATGCCTCGTAAAACAGACGAACGATCATGGGAAGACTTTCTCATATAATTTTCTTTCTAAATATTTGCTTCATATCCTAGCGAGGAAGTTCCTTTGAAAATTTTCAACAAAGCAGGGTGCCCTCGTGTTTTACTGTGTTATCTCATTAATAAATACTAGATCATAATGACTGATATTCGAACAAACTTGAAAGTTTTGAATTGGAACCATCTCATTTGAAAGTTTGAAACATTAAATGCAATGCCCTCTTTGTCTTCTTTTCTCCGTTATTATGGGCTGGAACAGTCTAATTTAATCTAAGTTCTGTTTGCCAGGCCCCTTCAAAGTAGTTATTGATTGATGGTTTGAATAGTATTTCCAAATCCGATTAAACAAAAACACCTCACAGGCTTGGAACTAGTGTAGGCTTGAATATTGTAATTTAAAGTTGCTGGCTATCAACGTTTTCGTAACCCTAGTTTTTATAAGCGAAATTAATTCTCAACAGGCGTTCACTACCATTTAAAAATCCTTCAAACTTTTTGCCCTTCCTCCTATAAGATTAGCTCTCACTAAGCCTGTCTACCGAAGGTCAAGAAATCGATATTTGGTTACTTGTCTCGGCAAGCGGTTACAACATTCACTAATCATATGGTGCGATCATTGCATTATTCGAATAGCAAACAAATATTCGCATAGCAACGACTATTCGAATAGCGACAATAATCGAATGTGACGATTGATCGAATAGCAATGACTGATCGAACAGCACCGACTAATCGAATAGCATTGAACGGTGTAATGCTGATGATAGATCAGATCGAATAGCTACAGCAATGACAGCTGTTAAAGAAAAGCTTGACTGTACAAGAGGAGAATGTGTTGTTTTTTATTAAGGGTGGTGGCGGGGGTGGTGGTAAGAGTTGGATCCTTAAAAAAGCAAGTTGAGAGAAAATACCAGTAAGGGTGGGGAGTATCGAGTTATCGAGAGGATTCAATAGTTATCTATAGCGTATTAGAAAAATTTGTAGTTTTATGTTTGTTCAATCATAATAAAAAGATTAATTCATCGTTTATATTGTAAATGACAAACTGTACCACACCCAAAATTTTGTGACGCCCCTTCCATAATTGCTTAGTAAACTTAATTAAACAGTAATCTTTAAACATTCATTTGAATAATCGAATAGTATTTTTTGGAGATGGACAGCCGTAGCTCTCACATACTCTGGGTTTTGCACTATCCTGCAAATATTGTGGAAAGAAAGTAAATATAATTATTAATGGGTAGAATTATAGGTGAATAAATCGTTTTCCTTTCTGGCGATGGAGGACTGAAAATTTCTATTTTATTAATGCAATATATTGCTATACATCCTCGCAAGTTTCATACTTGCATATCCAAACAGCTTTCAAGGTTCTCTCTACCAAAATTCAATCTTTTTGCTACCTGCTCATTAGAAACTGTCAAGGGCAAGTTACCTTATCTTTGTTGCAGATCAATCTTGGTAACATGTTTTACCATGGACTTGGAGTGGAAAAAGACTGGAGAAAGGCACGAGAATTATACAAGAAAGCTGCACCAACCAATCATAACGCAAGGATGCTGTTGGAGGAACTTGAAAGCGAAATGAAAGATCTCAAAAACTGATGTTTATTCTTAGGTCCATAATCTAGAAAGCGCTTAATTCTATGCACATATAATTTCTCTTTTGTTCTCCAGATTTAAAGCATATATGGTATCCATTTCTATCGACTGATTAGTCGTTTACACTTAATAATAACCTACAACACCACCAAGTCGTTGTCAATTTGGAGACTCGGCAGTAGATCTGCCGACCTTTACCTGCAGCATCATTAGGTGGCATGGCATACCCCGTAGCACTGGTATGGAAACTCAACATTCACCACACTGCTTAGTTATGAATGTGAAGACTGGAGACGTCTTTCTGGTCCTCTTTTTTCCTAGGAGTCCATCATAATACGTCACTATGACGTGGTTTGCAGTTACTTGTTGTTACTTTCTTTGTATATTATCTATAAGCAGTACCAGTCCTAAATCGTAAAACTATTTCCGTATACAGTCACTATATGATAGATTCAGGTGGAGATGACGTAATGTGATGCATTCGTTATTCTGATGTGATTTTCACCTAAATTTGCCAATCCTTAATTTTGTAAGGTACTGAATTGCGTACTGTAACTATCTTATGCCGTTTTTCTTCGTGTATCGGTGGAGTGTTTACTTTACCAAGTTATTGGGCCAAAGTTGCCACTTAAGCTTTCTGGTGCTGCTGAAAAGCAAAAATCACCAGGCATGAGCCGACTGTCAACCACCTTTAAATACCATCTAGCCCGTTTTCCATGTCAGAGAATCTGAGACGATGCACAAGCCCTTTGAAAATTATAAGAAAAGTTGAGGAGGAAAAAATGACTGCCCATGATGTTCTCCAGCAACCATGATAAGATATTGAAAATGGCACTACTATAGAAATCTAAATTATTAACAAACTTCTGTTATAAACACTTTAGGTACATGCGTTGCTGTGTTTCAATTCACAATTAAAATGAGGTTGGTATGGTACGCAGAGGATTAAGGCATAGTAGCTAAAGAAAGGCGACTTGAAAGGCAGACACCCAAAAAGATTCAATGGTAATAGCCTACCAGAGACCTCAGCTGTTAAGCACTGTCGAAGTTTTTTGCCATCAAGTGTCTTCATTGCACTTTTAGTTGTTTGCTATCTTGGTTTTTACTAGTATTTCTATGCCGCAGTTTCTAATACCTTCCTTGATATAAGGGCACGAAAGAAATGCCTCAACCACAAGCGATGCAAGAGGAATGAAGTGATGCTCAGATTAACTGTCATGTCATTTAATTCACTAAATTAAATCAACAACTATCAAAAAATTATTTACAACCCATAGTAGGATATATCACATTTCTAAATACCTGCCCAACAGAATCTGTGACTCCAGTTCACAGAGTAAAGGTCCCAATGGTAGACAACTATTTAGAGCTCCTCTTTATTACTGTAGAGTACTATTATTTTCATCTGCTGTATATACCTCGCAAGAAAACCACGACCGCACACATAGTGACACTCGATAGCAGATTTAGCAATTCCTGTTACATCCATTCCCAGCTATAAGAACTTAGGTATACCAGACCTTACCTGTACAGATAAACCAAGAATCCTACCAGCAGTACCGACGGATATCATTGTTCACTGATAGTCCATCAGTAATATGAAATAAAAGATGAATGCTACGCTTTAAACATCGTTGACAGAAAAAGCTCGGTCATCAAGAGGTAGTGATCCTTCTGTCTGTTTGGACTAGTAGGTCCAACTGCAAAGGCGTCCAGGTTTGCATACGCTACGTCAAAGAGATCGGTTCAAGCGACTAGCTTATGACAAAGGCCCTCTTCACACGTATGCATACAGGTTAGTGCGAGTTACCCTTCATCTCTGCCTTGTTGCTGTTCTTACTGCAGCGCATATACCGACGTAAGACTTATGCCCACTACTTCTTTTCAAATGGGTGGCCTAAGGTTATCGGTTCTTTGTGCTCCGAGTAAAACAAAGGATATTCCTGGTAGTACGTAACGAGGTCCATTAGATTTTTGAAGTTTAGTTTACCGATGACGAGTTTTCCATCACTGGATGTTTCGATTGGAAAATGCCGGATCCTTAAAAAATAAAAGATGCCGCATTGATTTTATGTAATACAAACAGGAGTATATACCAACGGCAATAAAAAACTCATCAAACATTTAAGCATCCGCACGTATTCAAAAATTTGCATTAATAAATACCAAGGCATCGAAATGACTCATAGGTTCACTGTCGGGCTTTCGAGTCGGAGGGTTGTGGTTTGATTCCTCGCGGCTCGATATTAGAACAGCTTGAATCCTTCATCCTTAACAAAATATATATCTAAGCATTGGTATATGGCATCTATTAAGGCAATGTTTTACTTATGAATGATACACATTTAAGTCAAGAGACGGGCAACGGGTATGAGTGCTTGCATTGTGTATGAGGGGTTTGAGTTCAACACCCCTTGCCGGAATGGTCATGACGTGAATATAAATAAAAAACATCAGAACCTGATCACAAACAAACGCACATTTTAAAAAGGGACTAACAGAATAGTATAACTGGTGGACAGTTACACAATGTACAATGAGAAGCCTGGGGGAGGCAAGTGTAACGGTCCACAGGCTTAACTGATGCTCGAATCCATGACATCCTAACATGTAAAAGTTCTGCAAATGAAATACGGCGACGAACAACAAATACACAGGACTTACCTGTAGCAATACTTAACGGATAAGGCATATGAACCAGATCCCTATGAAGTAAAAGCATAGAAACTATTTAAATGCATCTACAAAAATGCATATCCAATAAAAGCAAGGCTTAACAAACGGAATTTGATTAAATTATGCGATGCTACGTCACCAGGAGTCTCTGCCTCAATAAAGCAACGGCGCATGCTGCTTCAACACAAGGAAGCGAGAAAGATATCAGGCTTTTGATAAAACGCTGGTAGAATGCAGATAGTAGCAAGCTACTGAGTCCTAAATTATGCATGCAAAACAAAAATTAATCGTTACCTTATTGCTAAGAAATACCACATTTAAGGCACACTATGTTAAGGGAGATGTGATCTTGACAAGTATACTGACGTCACACAGTATACTCTAATGGTCAAATTACTTGTGGCGAAACCATCTGTGTTGGAATTTATGGATTTAATCAACAAATTTCACGGCATCGCTTGTTATTCTCTGTCGCAGTCACTGCTGATCAAACAAAACAGACATACCAAGCTCTTTTTTTACCAAGGCGATTTTGGTTATTGTACCTTTGCCTCCTCCTCGTTATTTAATTGAATTTTCTCTTCTCTATCAGACGCGTGTAACATATACTCCAGCTAATTCAATTCGCTGCTCGTGACTTTAGTCTATGAAAATGCCTTAAATAAAAACCTCAGTAAAACACTTCCATGAGCTATCCATGAGATCATGTCATTGACCGTTGACAACAAAAACATTCCAACATTAAATCTTGAAAGTGATCACTCACAAAGTAGCTTAAATAAATATAACTAAGCTTACCCTTTGAGACTCCCGCACTAAAAAATCCTGTTGTCGCCCATGCTATAAAATAAAATGCCAAAAATCATAACAGAAAATAATAAATTTTTAATATTCTGCACGGAAGACTGACCATGTACAGTCAAAAACATACTGAACATTTTGGGCACGCTGAACCCAGAAATAAAGATAACAGAAATTATGACAAAATGTTCTTACAATCAACAGGACTCGCCAGCTGCCTGGAGGGATCATGCTCAAATCGACTGCAACAGTACTGGATTATATCTCTCGACTAGTATACAATATGAAGGGGTTCTTAATAAGACAGCACGACTAGTCTCGAAACAAATGCAAAAGTTATTGTTGTAGGGAATACATGACGTTAAGTACAAATACGTACCGTTTTAAGCAAATGCTCACAATCCTGTCTCGATATTTTGCCGTGAAACCATGGTTCCGCATCGTAGACTGAGGGTTAAGGATCGACAAAAAAAACTGTAAAAAATTAGCTTACTACTTTAAAATACTGTCAAAAAAGAGTGGTCTTCACAGAAGCAAATTAAAGCCACGACTTGTACCATGAACAACTCCCCTTTTTTAATTGAGATCGAAACATTTTTTTGTCTTACCATGTCAAGATAAAAATTACATGATGAAAAGCTTTCTTAACTGAAAGAGTAGCCACGTTACAACATGTTGTTTGCTATACAACTGCTTTTTCCAACCGTAAGTAACTAACTGTCCAAAAATTATGACGCAACTAGAAAGGCATCACAAAGACCAAAGGCAACCAAGTATTTGAACTGTGATTTGTGTGCGAGTAAACGTGTACTATACGTTGCACTATATATATACATATATGCATATGTATGTATGTACGTATGTATGCACGTACGTATGCATGCATGTATGTATGTATGTATGTATGTGTATGTATGTATGTATGTATGTATGTGTGTATGTATATATATAGTGCAACGTATATATATATATATATGGATGCACTATATTCAAGAGGTTCCAGGTTGCCACCGGTGCATGGGATCTTTAGCAAGTGATTGAAAATCAGTTGTCAAAGAACACCCCAAGCCTTATCAATACTGACAATATTGGATACGACCAAACTGTTTGGAAGCCATTGGATGGCTTAAGTACCACCATATCACAAGATATGGTGGCGGAGATCATGAATCCCCAGTATATTTTGAGTAGTTCATTAATTCAAGAATTGCAGTTTAAATTGCAAATTGGCTCTGACAATAATGCTCAGACGAGTACTGTAACTGTGCAGGCGTTTACTTAACAAGTTAGCAAGGCCGGCGGCTATTACCTAAAGCCCCGTCCATAAGTGTCCGGGTACTTTTAAAAACGGAAAACACGCTTAATTCGCATAACTTTTATATATGCTTTGTATTGGAGGTAATAGAATTTGATTGTTTTAGCCTATAAGTTTGGACGGATAAATACGATTTGAAAACTATAGGTGTGGACGCTACGTTTTCCAAATACCAAGAAAAAAATCTCCCTTTTAAAAAAATCCGGATATGTATGAAGGGGGTCAGAGCGCTAAAGTACTTTAGCTTAAAAATAGGTTTAATATCCCACCTGATCGTAAGACTGGAGGCGCTGGTTCATCGTATATATTTTCATCGTGAATAAGAACCGCAGGTGAGCTCTGCTTTCTTCGTTCTGTCTCCGGGGGAGGCGGCGCTGGAGGTCTGTGTTGAATACTGGATGTGTCTATGGATGATATATCGTCTAGTTCGTTTGGTAAAGAACTCTTCTTGGCTCGACCATGACGCACTTGGTTCACCGACGGCGACGATGGTTTTTCTAAGTCTTCGCTGCATATTCGCTGTCGTGGATGCGGAACGGGAGTAGTGACAGGCGATGGCGGTTTTTCTATATCATCGCTCGGTCTTCGATTCTTTGCATAAGGTCTTGGTTTCGGTTTGGGTTTTGCCTGTGGCATACCTTGAAGTTTCAAAACAAAAACTAAGCTATAATAGGAAGGGAAGGAAAACAGCACCCGACTCTGTGTCAGTTTCAAATGATACTGTGACTACTACATTGTCAATAAATTACAATGAAGGATACATTTTCACTGTCAATGAACCATACCGTCACATAAAACCAATACGCAGAAACATAATAACAGCAAAACAAACTCACAATCGAATGCCAACAACAAATGCACAAAAACTAAAATAATTTGGAAAAACCTGACCTAACATCCGAAAAATTATGACTGACCGCGCAACAAAAGGCAGGTATATAAGTTTCGAGCAGAGGAGACTGAGGACATGACAGAGTACACAAGATGATAAAAAAGAAATAAGACGTGGCGTTTCAGTACAGACATTGAGCTTTACCACCGCTATTTACTGAAGTCACTCATTTGCATCCACACTTCATGCTTCGTTCTGTTAATACCACCTGGCTCCAACAGTCGCTACTATTCCAGTGTCGAAAGAGCATTTCTATTTCAAGTGACGATAACGGACGTATGCCTCCAACATGAAAAATTTAAACACAACACGCAACAAATATAAGCTACTAACGCATATTGTACCTTCATGCTTATCAAGTCTTTCCGAGCTGATATCCAGCTTTCGTTCTAAATACGTCGCAGGAACCCAACCTTGTCTTTCGTCTCCTGTTTTCCGTAGCATAACAAAGAACCAGTTTCCGTCTACTGAAATAAACTGGACAATGTCTCCCTGATGTAAAGTGATATCCTCAGTTCGACCAGGGCCAGGATAGTAATCAGCAAGCACTTTGTAATACTCAGGCCCCTAAAATCAAAACGAGCTTCATGTAAGTGACGAAGAAATTCTAACACAAACAGGCGGTCAGTGGTGCATTTAAAGTGCGACGTAGCTTGACCATAGTAAGAAATGGCGAAGAGACACCACAGTCACTCGAAATAACATCCAATTCTAGGAAGTTCGAACACAGCCATTGTGTTGTTCTCTTAGAAAGATGGCCACTGTGCCACGTAATCAAGTGCTCTGAAGCTCGGAGCAAATACCATTAGATAATGAGCTGAAAGTGGCGGGCTCAAGTCAAGGAGTTCAAAGTGAGAAGTCAGAAGTGCAGCACTCAAAATGAGTAATTTGAAATATGGAAATCAGGACGAGACTTCAAAGTGACGAGCTCATAGTGACGAGTTGAAAGTGAGTAATTCAAGTGAGGAGCTGAATACGAGGGGCTGGAGGGGCTGACAAAAAGAACTCACCAAGTGAGGAAGTTCTGCAGGGAAGTTCTACTAAGGAGGTTCCTACGAAGAGCTGAACGAGCAAAGCTGAATACGAGGTTAACGCTTTAACTTTTAAACAATTGTATTAAATAAATCACAGCCGGAATAGCACATCAAACCAAACCGCTACAAATATAAAATTCCATATGAGAATATGGTTACAAAGTCAATTTATTTGTTCGAACGTTGCTTACAAAATCTTTCACAAATCAAAAGAAAATTCGGTCTCAGTGCTCTGTGCAACATAATACGATTCAAATCTTAGGCAAACGCAAAAAGATGCAACACTTAAGGGTGCATATTCAAGAATACAAACTGTACGATAATTTGTAGGGGCTACAATTGGCAACAAGGTTTATACCTTTAATTAGTACAGTAATGGCACAACTAAGCAATGTTCAGCCCATAAACTAGGATACTGGTTCGAATCAACTTACAGGTGGAATTTTTCACAACGTGCCTGGAAGTCTGCCGTCATACCACCTCCTTATCAAGTACGGTTTGGTCATATTTCACAGTAAAATAGGTGAGGTAAAGGACAAGTAGTAGCTTTGCATCAAAAAAAGTAATAAATCAAAAAAATGTGGTTTTGCCTCCAACAACTCCAACCTGTATACTTCTATATAGAACTACCACAAATGGCAACAGCGGAAAACGTTGTGGATACAAACATGTAGCTTGCAAGCGTCTTCGCTCTCTAACAGTCACCCCATTACAATTTGTAGCCGGGAGACCCTAGTTGAAAGGTCAAGTGGTCATAATATCAACATTTGTTCCTCACCAAAACAACTGACCCTACGAATTTTAACTGTGTGAAACCAGCACCTACTAAAGAAAAAAGTTTTGAGGGTGTCTACCAGGTCAGATCATATCAGAAATTAATCAACGCAATATAAAATTAACAAGAAAATATGGGTCATTAATTTGGTTACGTTGAACAGGTCTTACTGATGACATCACAAACTAGAGGCCATCGAAATTGCACACGCATCCGCCTAGGCACCTAAATTTCCTCATAATATCCAGGGGCAGTTACACATTGTTAAGACAGCCTAATCAAATCGTAAAGGCTACTTCCCACATTCTTGAAAATTTCATTAAAGTCTGTCTGTAACATTTGCAATTATGTTGTAGAAAAACGAACGATAGAATAAATACTACTGTGTTGTTTTAGGCAACACAGCCTGGCAGACAGTAGTTTAGTTGATAAAAACTCTACCCAGATACATACAATAATTACGCAAGGCACATAACGGATACAATCGCACACTAATTAGTGGTTCAGAGTAAGTGAAACCTTTTACGAGCAAATATCGAGTTACCTCTTTGGGCTTAATTAACGCAACGGTTATGTCGGCTGACTACGAATTTAAACATCATATCATGGTCCTCAACATGGACACGATTTGGTCAATTTCCAGACTTACAACCAAATTTCTGCCTTGCTCTTCCTTACCTAAAATGCTTTCAAATGCCAATCGCGGATATTAAAGCCACAACGAGGAGCCTCAAAATATGCTATGCAAATACCTTTGTTTTATACAAAGAAAACCGAATACTTCATCAAATAAGCAAAGCAAGTCAAATGCAAAGTCTACGCGATTCTCACCTCACTCTCGCCTGGCTTTGGATGCGCTGGTCGATTCACATAGTTGTGCACATGTGTTAAATCACTGTGCGCTGGAAGCCCAGCTGCTTTAAGGCCTCGTGGTAGCAAACTCGGGCTGTCTCCCTGCAATATGATGGAAAATGTAGCTGGCACTTTGAATATACGGCTTAGAACGGTAAGCAAAACAGGCTTAATCGCTAAAATCAAAGGATTTCGGCGAGCAGCAAAAGCCTCAGAACAAAAGCCACAGAACAAGGTGAAAAATCTCACGGGCACTTATCTGTTTCAACCTTCAATACTTCCGGACCCCTGTGTTTGCAAACACACATAAAACTAGGTCGGATCTAACATTTTCTGGTTTCATCCCATGATAAAAAATCAATTAGTTTTTAGTTTCCACGTTTATCGGCAAAGGATAATAGCTTAACAAGTTTAAGTGACATGGTTTGGTCGCTCTAGACCTTGCTTTATAAACAAGAGGCATCAGAACCTCGCACTCAAAGATCATGGGAAAATATATAATGTTTAATAACAATGTACTTGTCTTTATAAACAAGGTACGCGAAAGGAAAATGACAAAAATTTTAAAACAAAGATATAAAGGCCTTGCTATGGTCAAAGAGGTTAAAATCAGTGCTGGTACAGAAAATCCTACAAATGCAGCAATGCGAACCTTTAAGATTACGTTACTCCAGGCACTATGTTTACACATAACAGAGTTGGCAACTAAACTAGAGTTTCCACCATGTTTTTTGCTGCTAAATCAATAGCTTACATGGTCTAAACAGAAGTTTGAATGTACTCTTTCAGTTACTTGACTTACTGTCAACAAACAGCGTACCATGTTGGTACGAACCTTCATCGTTACGAATCGCATAGCTTGAAATCACAACGTTTTCTTTGGACTGCACGCAATGGTCTCTGAAAAACGCGGATTTTTTGGGCAATTCTGGAACTGAAGGTGCAACTACACGAAAAAAACTCGCAGAGAAGTTGACAGGGGCTTTCCCAAACGCAGATATCATAATCACGTATAAGGTTCTAACGCAACCTGAGAGAATTTTTGCACTTAACATCTTACGCCTGTTTAGTACCAATGAAAAATATAATGAACGCCAAGCTCTGTAAACCCTCCAACAAACAATCCGTCTGTAAGCAATACCCAGCTCCCTTACAATCGAACTAACACAGCTAAAATATTAATCCATCACGATAAACACTTTACAAAAATTAAGAATACGACAACGATGAAAAATGATCATCAACACCTGCATTTTTGGGCCATAGAACTTTACCATGGGCAACTTGCATACAATAACCCATGTCACTATAACTTTAAAGACAAACAGGAATTAGAATAAAAATCCAGCTGGCCTGTTGCCCCTCTCAACTCACCTAACTGCGCTTGCAAATAAAGGAAAAAGCTAACTAAAGCTACACAATTTGCATGTTATTCTTGATGACGGTCTTTGATTAAATTATATTACTGGTCATGAAACCCTTTAAATGACAAGCACGATTAATCTCCCTCTGCAAGGCGCAAAACTAGAACTCGTAAAGGAGGCAACCTGCTGCTGTGGACTAAATAAAACAGCAATATAACAGCCGAGATCCTGCTTAAAGGGATTATCCATGGTAAATGCAAGATATTATACCATAACACTGTCAATTGCAAAACATATGGAGCTATTATTGATCGAGCGGACAATCAATCCAATAATTTATCCTTTGACTGATATTATTCTTAGCATCTTGGGAACAAATAAAAAGACGATAATTACTTTCCATAATCTCTTAAAGTCTGTTTTTTTCTCCTTTTGCATGACCCAGGACACGCGGATCCTAAGCTAGGATGGATAGATCGTTTAAGAATTGAAGAAATGAAATGAAAATATAGTAAAATAAAAGCAGAACTAGATATATAGCGTTGCGCCTAGACCAATCTTTGAAATCTCTCTTTCCATTTTTAAAAATATTAAAGCCGAGCGACGATTCTTGCCAAGGAATTGCAATTGACTCAAGATGTTTTCGCAGTTGCATACTAGAAGATGTCCACCGCTAGCCTCTATCACTATCTGTCAGATTTAATATTATCAACATGCAGTAAAATCAGACAAATTTGCCGTGTTATATCAACATGAATTTAAATTGGATTTCAGCGACAGCAAACGATGTCTGGCAAGACGGGCATGTACAACTGTACTGTTCAATGTCGAATTATACTAAGCTTAGCTATCTTAAGCTGCCAGTTAACTATACGAACCCTGATTCATCTTTTTGCAATACAACACTAACAGGAAACGTTAAGGTACTAATACCAAAAACGCGATATAAAGATACCAGTCCACTTAAAAGACCGTAAAGATCATCTAACTAACCTACATGTGCACAGAAAAAAGCAGGAGGAAGGACAGTGAATTGTGAGAGTGACAGGTGAGAGAGGAGAGAGGGAGCTAAGTAAGTAGACGGAGGGAGTGGGAGAGGGAGATAGTGGGAGGGAGGAATATGCTGAATGCTTAAAAAGTGTGCAATTAACAATACAGTATGTAAATAAGGGTAACACAAATTTGGCCACGACCTTTGTACCAAGACAGTATTGTGTCAAAGTGGCATGTGTCCCAACATAATGTATAAGATGATCGAACAGGGCTCAAGAGACGCATGATTTTGAGAGTCAAATCAACAAAACGAGGATACCTGAACACAGACATGGGATGAGAAGATACTAATATGACAAAATAAAAGACTGCATAAAGATGTAATAAAACCGGACACTTATCCACAACGGGTTGCTGTAAGAGACCCTGCTTATCGTGAGTCAACCAAAATATTGTTGTATGTAATATCTTGTCTTCTCCATCAGTAATAAAGCCACACTATAAATGAACGACGGGTGACGAGTATTTGTTGCTGACAACCGCCGTTTCCAAACAAGATCTAACTTATCTTCAGCTAACGCCTTATCACTGACAGACGAAATAAAATTTACATGTCCTCTTTGCACCTCTAAATGCAGAAAATTTCTAAAAATGGCTCCATTTCACCAATTAAGGCGGATGCTTGTTTAAATAAATCAAATAAAAACTAAAAAGATCCATAGTCTAAGTCGTAGACAAATATTGAGTGTGCAACAATCAAGGGCTGTGTCGGTAAACAAGACAAGTACTCAGCAATTAAAGACGCATTTCGATTACCATAATGGCCCGTATAGATGCCCCCTGTTTAATGATTTTTGTTAATAAAGGTCCCTAACAAACAGCCCGGTCCAAAAAAAACGAACTCTTGGTGGAGCGTTTGTTCGAAAGATAATGTATTCCCACATTCCAAAATTCAAGAGTAAGCTGTTATTTACCAGAAACAAAATACAAGTTTTCGTTTTTATTTAACTGCTAAGAAGGAAATGTTCAGTATAAACATATCTTGTCAAATTTTAAGGTTTAGATTGAATCCTTTCTTCCTTTTAACAAGTTCGTTTTCCAAAACGTTTTCGATGATGAAATACCAAGTGAAAACTTGGAAAAATGAAATTATCTTCTAAAACCAAATAAAGATTTGCATGATTAAAGACAACATTTTAAATATCCAGCAGCATCCCTGTAAATTTCAAAAAATTCAATTAACGCCCCGGGTGTTTATTAGAAGAATTACGGTATCAAAAGGAAAGACAACTCACATAGCCCAAATCAGTGAAACTAACGGAAAATAAATATATTGAAAGTCTCAATTCCGATGTTATCCCTCTAAAACCTTTACGCACACGATCGCTGTCTATTCTTAATTGTCGTCATCATCACCTTCATCATAACCTCTATTAGCGGCACCAGACCTTTTACCGATGACTCTGACCGCTACTGCCAACTAAATCACCATCACCGTCACCACTATTCTAATCACTATTAACACCATCATCACTGTCGCCATCGGCAACCACAATAACGGTCATCACCATAATCAACATCATCATCGTCACCATCGCCATTTTCATCATCATCATCATCACTGTCATCGTCATCATAATCACCACCACCACCATCATCACCATCGTCAACATTGCCATCGTCATCGCCATTGTCATCGTCATCATAATCACCACCACCACCATCATCATCATCGTCAACATTGCCATCGTCATCGCCATTGTCATCATAATCACCACCACCACCATCATCATCATCGTCAACATTGCCATCGCCATTGTCATCGTCATCATAATCACCACCACCATCATCACCATCGTCAACATTGCCATCGCCATCGCCATTGTCATCGTCATCATAATCACCACCACCACCACCATCATCATCGTCAACATTGCCATCGCCATTGTCATCGTCATCATAATCACCACCACCACCATCATCATCATCGTGAACATTGCCATCGTCATTGTCATCATCACCATCACCATCATCATCATCATCATCATTGCCACCACCAACTACTACCCCCTTGACCAACGTCATCAGTATTGTTCACTGACTAACACTTTCATGGCAACTGGCATCGGTAAAATCGGCGTTAACATTAACGATGTCTAGAGTTCAACATCGTAAATAATAACTCATTATCACAGTAAAGGTTGTTTTGGTTATGGAACTACCGAAACAAGATCGTTATTGAAATTTTGACTACCACTACCCTTGCCAAAACTATTCTAACTGACAAAAGTTAAAGTTTTCTGTTAACTACTTCCATAAATTTAACACGTATATATCCTAATGCAAAATGACCTTAACATGTTTAATTTGTTGGACGCTCAACAGCGAAACAACAACACACAAGCAAATACAATCAACAAAGAAAGCGTGTGTCAAGCTCATTGCGGTGATACCAAACGTAAAACTTGTTGACAACAACTTCTAAACAAGAAAAGTATTGACCTAATAGAGATTTTTCTCCCACGACTGCTTAAGGTCACAACATACGACAAAACAGCTGCCGAAACTATAGTTATAAAAACCGCAGACGAAGAGTCATCGGTCTGCCACTACTGACCGAGAAAACAAGTGTGTTTACTACCAAATCTTTTTTCCGGGTTTATTGGGACGCCTATCTGACAAAAGTCTGATAATATCCTGGTTTGCAAGAAAACACAAGCTTGCTCCTTTTCAATACATATTTATTAGCGTTTTCGGTCCCTCTTTCTGGCCATTGACAGAGGAATATTGAGTATAAATTTGCATACATATATCTTCCGATATTAGCTAAAAAGACAACATGTTAGTTCACTGGGCTATTTTAAACACTCAACGTGAGATACCGTTTCCCAGTTCAGAATAATCACAATTTCATGTCACCAACCGAATGCCACGTAAAGGAGGCAACATTGGATATTAATGCCAATAACCACAATTGCAATCAACTCAGAAAAGCAATGACTAGGCAACGAAAGTCGATTTCAAAATATCGGCAATCGAATTATCGCAGCACTACTTTCAAAACAAAGCGGATTTATCTCTCTATAATATGAATAATTGCGATTTTCAAAGCTAAAATAAGGGGCTATAATACCATCTGGCTAAAACTAATTATGATAAAAGATGCCTGAAAATTTTTGAAAAGTCTGCTTATTCAGCAGTTGGGTTCCTACCTTTGAAATCACCTAGAATAGACTGACGGAAAAAACAGAAAGGCAGCTATAAATTGTCCAATGCTCCCCACCAGAGACAAACATAAATATAACGTATTCTTTGCCAGTTGTTCTAGTAGTACACAACTTAATGAACTCCTTCGAATAACGACATTTCACTTGACTCAGCAAGACCAGACAGATTCTGAATTGAATTATGTAATTTGGTCTCCCTAATATTAAATTGTAGGGTTCAAGCAGATTGTCGCAGTTAAATAAATGCAAGTTACTGAACCAAAACAAGAACAAAAGATATTGAATTGATGACTCAATTCATAAAATGATGGTAAGGAAGTACTCTCAGTATGACTCTTACACTGATGAAAATGACTGGCGCTCATCACTATATACATATACACAATGAGTAAGAGTGGGGGTCAGCTATGCCACCCAAAAATCGATTAGCGTCTACACATAATTCCAGATTCGAACTGTAAATGTCAAGTCAAAATTCAAAGAAAAATGGTCGCGGAATTACGTGAGTAAAAGAGATGGCAAAGACCTGTACCAGTATGAACTCAGCTGCAAAAACTACAAAGTTCAGAGGGATAATAATAAATACTATGCCCGTCCGTATAAGATATCATGACCAGTGTAGAATTGTATACATTAGAGGGCTGCTGGGGTCAAAAGGTTTCACGTTAAGACTCCGAAAATGACAATAACATAAAGTGCTACGGTAAACCAAAATAAATTAGTACGTTATAGCCTAAAATCGCTGAATCTTATACCTTTACGCCAGTCTCAACAACAGCACACTGGTGTAACATGCACGGATTCTAGCCCTACAAAAAGCTTACAAGCGACAGCCAAAAGTACGAGTGATGAATGACATGACACTAAACAAAACAAGACACATTTGTGAATAAATCTAGTGCAGTAAAGCATAACTAGTTTTTAGTTTATGGCTTTATGCCATTCTTATTATCCAAAGAATCTGTTTGATAGTATATCCCAGGCGAATCCTGACGACGGTGATAAGATACAGTTGGCTGGGAAAGCAAGTTCTTGGTCATTACTTCTGTTAACTGAACCGTTGGACAATCATTGGGCAATGTCTAATGATATGTTTAATGAAGCAGAAAACCGTCAAGTACCATGACGGGAGACTCGTTGATGCCCATAGTTTATCACTTCGACCATACTTCTCTTCATAACAAACTAAGAACCTCCCTACTTCTATTTCAAGCGTACTGGGTGCCTAGGTTTCGAACAAACTCGTTTCTGATCCATCCAACTCTAGCTAACTTGTTCCCAGGTAAAGACTTGACTGACATTTAAATGGTAGCCTTTCATCATATCAAATCAAGAAAAACTACAATGATAAACGATCTATAAAGTGATTTGCATGGATACATGACCAAAAATGATAACATCAGGGGTTTCCTTATTTGGGCATGAGAGCAGAAGGCCAAAATATTTCAGAGCTCAAGTATCTATCCAGCAAGCATTCGTTATCTTGTGCTTCCAATCTATTTCTGAGATACCTACAACATCAATTGCAAATCATGCCCAAGTATGCTTCTCTTAAGACTGTCACCCTAAAAGGTGTATCATTTGTGAATAAGCGCCAAACTCGAGAAACAACAGGCTAACGCATCTAAAAAGTAAAAAAGATTCAGCATTGACAGAAACGTGAATGCAGTCAGTCAATAAAAACTGAACCGCAAGATACGTATAGGTCTACCTCCTGTAGAACAGCGACTTAACCTCAATGTGACAAGAACCACAAACTGATTCAGTTTGGAAAATAGGCAAGTTTTAAACCAGACAGAAGAATGCTGACCAAAAACTGTGACCACATGACACTTTTTACCAGACATTTTCGTTTAAATGTTTTGAAGAAAACAAACGCATCTTTCTCATAAACTGTGGAAACCCCAAGTGAAATGTTTCGGAGCACTTACATTCCCCAAACCGACAGGATATCCGTCTAACTCCAACTTGAATTGTTGCCAAGCAACACACGTCAGCCAATCTAGTCTTTCGTTTCATAAGTTGGAACAAAACAGGAAAATTGACCAGCTCCAAAATTCAAATACTATGACTACTAAGTGTGTCGAATGTATTCGAGTTTCAACTTAACATTTACAAATTATGGCGATCGTCTAAGATGCCCGTGACACAGGTGTGTTGCATTGCGTCTATCGAACAACGAGCAATTACCTCTCATCTCAATTAGCTCAGTGAACAAACAAAAATAACACTGAATATCCACCCACACTTACAGACACATATACAGGCACTCTTCACATTTGTTTTCACACGAGAGAGAACAATGGCCACCTGTGTGACGATCTTTTTAATCCTTTATTATGTAGCTTTAAATTTAGTACTACCTTCCTGAATTGTTGGGCACTTCATATACTCGGCGCAAGTCAAGCTTTATTTGCAGCAAAGAGAACAGCTATAGACTGGGGAAGAAGCTACCGTATCCAGTCCCATTGTCAAAGCACCCGCCCCCTTCCAAGCAGACCTTATTTTTCTGTTAAAAGTAGCTTAACAGGTATGTCGACCTCGCACCAAACAAGATTTTAATAAATCTGTCCAAATACACTACAACCGCAGGCTCTGGAGGACGAACGACCAAACCAGACCTATAATGACTCTGAAGATTGTTAACGCAAGCCAATAATTTTAACGAAAGCTATTAAGTTACAAAAATTATATTACTTGTTCTAGGTGCCGTCACGACCACTATAATCGCTGCTATAATTGGGCTACGATATAAAATTCAACTTAAGTTGCCAGTGACTAGGTAGTACTTTGAAGGAATACTAATAACAAATCTTGATTTTAAACAACAATAATTTGCTTCCATCACTCTTATTTCTTGTCGAACACTGCACTAGCAAGGTAATAAATTCACTTCTAATAATGATACATCAACCATGAACTAATTTCTAAAGACCACCAAATAATTCACATGTCTACCAGCATAGATATAAGCTACAGAAATTGGTCGTTTAATCTAAAAGGCCAAACGTGTTAGCGCACAAGTTGGTATTAAGGTATTTCTCAGTTCATGATACATTACAGTTTACTACATATTCCTACACAAAAGGGAACAGGCATAACAAGAAAAACTAGTGAAGTATATTAAGTCATGAGTATGTAAACTATTAAAAGCAAAGACAAAACATTTGACATCCATAAGCGTAAAAAAATCGAGATAACAACTTTCTGTTCAACAGGAAGAAAGAAAGAACAGGAATGTCAACGGCGAAAAGTGCTACGGAAAGGCGATTATCTAAGTACGAATATTACCCACAAATGTTACGAACAACTGAGGAAGGAAGTATTAAGCAAACTAAGACCAAAATCGAACTGACAAAAAGATTAAAAACCACAGAAAAAGCTTAAAAATCAGACGGTTATCTAAAATCAGCGACAATTAGACAATATCGTGGTCATACCTGCCCTTTAAGTGTGTCTCCATCCTTACTAGCATCCTCACTGTTCCGTCCTCCCCTTCCGGGTCTCCCTGATTTTGGTGAATGTACCTCAATGTTTTCGTAAGATTGAGACTGAAGGCGTTCGTCATCAGACCCACTTTTTCTAATACAAATAAAAAGACGAAACTTCAGTCTTTGATTGTTAAATTTCATCTCTCCAAAAGCTCTGATAAATTGTGTTTTAACGAAGTAAGTCCCGTGTTAATTAATGTTTCTGTACTTCGATGCTGCACAACAACTTTTCACCTAAATGACGTCCTCCAATTGACTGAAGTAAAGATCGATTAAGAATATCACATTGAAGAAATCTACTCCCGCTGTCAACCCACAGTTCACAGACCCTTTAGTAACAAATCGACTTGAAACGTGAACAGCATGACGATATATTTCTTGCTTCAAGCTCAATTCTTTATAAAAAAGTATGATGTTCCACTATGTTCACTTTGTTATGACTTTTGCTCAAAATAAATAATTCTAGGCTGTAAAGCTCAAACACAATCCAGATAAACTGCCAAACTTGATACTGTAAAAGTCTTAATCAACCGAATTTGGCTCCAAATACCAGCCTGTTGTCAAGTACGTTTTCTCACACCAAATGACCATAAGTTTGAATGCTTTTTGCTTCAGTCGACTGTGACCAATTGTGCTGAATGTCAACGGGTAGTTTCCCTGCTCAAACAACTGGTTTCATTTTCCTTAGCTCTACGTGATAACTCAAAACATGAAAGGCCGGTGAATATACCAACGTTGTCAATAGCATGCTAAAAACAAAAAGACCTGCATAAAACGCTAAGTCTTTCCACGTGTATTGGAACTGGGGTTTAAATGAAAGGCTCAAAGAACTACAGCGCAGATACTGTGGTTGGCTTTTAATCCAATAACTAAACGTAGGTAGACTTTCGTAGAATTCTCACTGGAACTCTATTAAATGGCAAATTACATACTCTGAATAGCTAAGGTCACTCCCAAAGCCAGCCTCTGCAAACTATTGAACAATACACGCAATCAACTACAAATAGTAAACATCTTCCCAAAGCAGGCAGCTGCGTGAATTACTGTTTTGTTTTCATATTGGACAAGTTCAGGGTTCTAAATGCTAGACCCACGTTTTAACTATGAGTTGCATAATCTATCGTAAAATGAGTTGTCGTATAATTTATTGTACAATCTGTTGACTTGAACAAATGAGCCAAGAAGTAGCTCATAAAGTATTCCTTTCTACAGTCGCTTGCTTCAGTTATAAGAACAGTCACATGACTACATCCTGCATGCATCAACATAGGGTACAACAAGAGATTCCAACATGACACATGACCTTCACAGACATGACTCAACTGAACTTTATACCATGGCTATTTTTAGATCAGCACTAAAACATTCAGGATGTTATTTAAGTGCCCTTTGCGCCGTCTAATAGATTTGTCAAAGAAAAGGGCATTTTCAACGGCCATGTCCCTTCAAGGAAGACTCATTGAAGACTCGTTCTTTGTATTTCTCCATTGCCCTTTCTGTCATCAACTAACGTCTTTACAAACGTCAACCTAACAGTAAACAAACCGCAGTTGAAGTTCCAAAACATAAAATCAACCACATTTCACCCTTTCTTGCTCCCAATAATCCATCCCATTTATTAATCTTAAAATTACAATCTACAGACGATTTGTACATCTGTCTAGTTCCCCCCATCTCAGGAACATTATTACAAAAAAACCTTCGAAGTGGAACAAGCTATGTAATACACTATTAACATAAGTGAAAGGAAGCAAAAACAGGATGAGGTGCAAAAATAGATTGATACATACAAAAACTTTCAATTGCCTTGAAGAATAGTAAGTGAAGCACATTAACGACCACTTGCTACTAAACTGCAGCTTTTTATAAAGTAGGCCTAAGTAGTTTATGACTTAATGAACAAGTTAAAACAGTTCAGTACTGTCCTTGGTACAGTTCTCAATACAGAGTGCGATATAAACGGAAAAGGGTCCAACGAAATAAATATGTATAAACGTATACTAACAACGGGGGATTATCTAGAGTATCTCATACAAGAAACTTTTCAACTCTACAAAAGCTTGGCGCATGAAAAATCAAAGAATATGAATGAAAATATGAAACAACATGCATCAAATATCATTCTAAAATTGCGCCATCAGTATTCCTAACTCAGATACCAATTTCTTGTATCTAACTACAAGCTGTACGTCAGAGAGAATTGAGATATTGGGTAAGAAGCTACTTCCCACAGGTTACAGATCGTAGTTTGTAAGCATTTTCCTGATAAATATATTAATTATACTGAACCGTAGTTCCGTCTTAGCTATCTCTGGATAAGAAGCTATTAATGGTATTGTGCCAGTGTCAGTTAAATTATGAGTTAACTCATACACTTAGCAATAGTATTAAAGGTTGTTAGTATAGTACCACTTGTAATACTCTCGAATGCTACGAACATTGCTCATAAAACTGTTTGGCAAGCCTAAAAATTACAAAGCAACTTATAAAAGTAATTGAAAATTATAATCCGGTCTAGACAAATAAATTAACACGTCTACAATAAAACTCTCTCAAGGTGAGACACGTCTTACGTCAATCGTTCAAAATTCGAGTGCAAAATGGCAGCTTTTATTACGCTACAATGATCTAAGACATAGCTTCCAAATTTCGATCATTAACCATAATAGATTGCTATTGACTTAAAAAATAGGTTTTGTTTGGCGCCAAGTTTCTCGATGGTTCAACACAACAAATTAAGTCAAGTTAAGTTAAGTCTTTGTCATATTCTTCGTACTGCTTATTTCGACAATCAAATATAACATTGACACGTATGTGAGGAATTCTTCAGAGGAACGGAATACGGGTAACGCATCCATAAATGATTCCTAGGATCAAAACCTCAAAAGCGTGTCTTCACTCATCAAGGTCTGCGGTTTTCATTTGGCCTAGGGAGCGCTGGCCGCCGAGTGCATGCTAAGTCCAAAGTACAACAAACTGTGTTGCCATATGGACACAATATTTGAACCCATTGGTACCTCCGAAATAAAAGTCTTCATAAAAGGCGCAAATACGCGTTTCTTTGTCTCTGCTAGTCCACATTGATTGTAAATTGTACATTTAGCTTTCGGATAATTGTGGTGTCTTTGACATAGCATACTTACTTTATCTTCCCATACAGCACTATTAAAGAATACCGTTGGCATAAAATACAGCTATTATATAATAATAGAAATGTCTAACTACCTTGACCCTCATCAGTGACCTTCACTCAACAATATCACGTTCCCGTCAGAAAATGACAACCGTATACTCTCGGCCATTTCAGGGCGACTAGGCATTTGAATGACGCTTGTATTACGTGGTTGATAACGAAGAAATAAATGTACGTCGCGTCGTAAGGTCTGCTCATTTAAAAATTTGGCAGAAGAAATATTGAAAGTGAAACTCAAGTTATAATCCTAGAATAAGTCACTTAGGTTCACTTCAAAGTACGCCGATGTCAGGAGAAATAGAGCCTTTTCACAAAACTAATGGCCACCAAAACCTTCAAGCCTTCAGGCGACCTATATTTCCGACAGCAAAATGATAGGTGTCTGAAAATCGCAGCAATAAATAAGATACGTGAACTCAGGCACCTTAGTTGACACGTGGTCTTAATAATAATGACTATCCTATGAAAACTTAATACCACCCATACAACTGAAGAAAAAACTCCATTACACCCTTTGCGCTGTCTCGTGCTCCCAAAGTCGAACTCAGTGTAACAAATAACGTAACAAGACTTTTGTCTAGCATTGAAGGCACATTACAGTACAGTAAAGCAAAATACGGCATAGTACAGCAAATTACAGTATAGTAATGTATATAGTAGTAAAGCAAAAGGAAGACAAAAGCTTCAGAGAGCACAGTACAGAGCTGGGTGCCAGAGCAAGGCAAAACCTAGCAAATGCAAGCACAAGACCATTCACTACTTTTACGCATTTGCAATGACCATCGATACAAGATAAACCGAAACTGAAGACAATAACCGGTCGTCCACTTGTTCTTCAAAACAAGTGAACAATTTTACCAGATATGATTAGATCGCAAATTTACCGTCAACGCTACGGTTTTCATCACTATCTCCCAACTAAAAAACGTTTTACACTCTCTCCGTCTCCCAAAAACAGCATCTACCGTTCGTTACCAACAATGTTGACACCAAATGAAGTGGCTGCTCAATACGGACACAAAACGTGCAAAACCCTCTGTGCTCATGAAACGTGTTTACTATTAGGATCTTCCACTGCGTTCACACTTAAGCTTCAATAAATCTTGCAAGGGAACATCTCTTGACAGGGTGGATGGGTTGTGTCATTAAGAAAGGTCATAAGAACAGAAGCCGATACAAATGTACAATGCTACAATGCTGTAATGAGAAAACTACAAAAGATCATGGAAGAGGGATTTAATTCAAAATAGAAAACGTATTCTTTTCGTCGCGTATATTCCCACGAGCAATTTGCAGCAGCAGTTGTTGTTACTACAGCCATTACATTACGAGACTTGCTAACACCAAATGCAAGCATGTACGACCACTAGTTAGAATGCAAAAAATGTTTGTAAACATTGACTCCACCAATGTCATTATTAAGACAGTAGAGGATGCCGACATGAATAACAATACAACGAAACAAGGTTGTATGTTTGATCCAGATCATTAATATTATTTCCCACATAAACTCGTGATTATTTTAGAAACCAGCAAACCCATTTGCAGCTGAATCAACCAACCAGACAATGAACCTGTCTTAAATATGGCACTTAATATCGTTTACTTCATTTATAGAACCTAAGCACGACTATAGAATTGCTTGAGCAAGATACGATCCACCCAACTACTAAGATACCTTAACATCCAAACTCTCGCAAACACGATTATAGAATTACTTGAGCACGATACCTTCCACCCAACTAATAAGATATCTTAACATCCGAACTCTCGCAAACACGATTGTAGAATTACTTGAGCACGATACCTTCCACCCAACTAATAAGATATCTTAACATCCGAACTCTCGCAAACACGATTGTAGAATTACTTGAGCAAGACATGTTCCACATCCACTCTCACGACAGCCTTATTTTAAATTAATGGTTGCTACAATTACCAAAATGACTTCCTTCCAAAGGGGGGAATTCATGTTTCAACGACTCAGAATGCATATTTGACGATGTTTGCTTTGAGCAAACAAACGACCACCCAATACCACCCCCACCCCCTACTTATGGACCATCTCAAGGCTTCTCAATAGAATGCTGCAAGTCTAGCTTCGAGATCATCAAGCGGGCTTTCGCAAGGATTGGTCTTGCACCAATCATATTGCAACACTACGCATCATTCTAGAGCAGTCGCTGGAGAGGAACGCACCAATAACCAATATACATCAACTTCATTGACTATGAGAAAGCGTTCGACAGTGTGGACTGGCAGACACTTTGGAAGCTGCTGAGACATTACAGGGTGCCCAAGAAGATGGCCGACATTATCCAGAACTCCTACGAATAAACTATACACGGCTGTCAACTCACAGATGCCTTCCAAGTGCGGACAGGAGTGAGACGGGGGTACCTCCTCTCACCGTTCTTGTTCCTACCATGGCATTCTGGATTATGTAAACGTCGACAGCAAAGAGACGAAACGGTATCCAGTGGACACTCTGGTTCTAGCTGGACGACCTTGACTTTGCTGACGACGTCTCACACACCCAACAGCAGATGCAGGAGAAAACCAACACCGTCACAGAAAACTCGGTTAGCGTTGGACTGAAAATCCACAGAGGGAAGAGCAAGGTCCTCAAGGTTAACGCAGCAAGCGCAAAACCGATCATGCTAAGAGGTGGAGAGCTTCACCTACCTTGGCAACGTCGTCGACGAGCAAGGTGGGCCGGACGTTGACATGCGTGTGAGAATCGGCAAGGCAAGGGCGGCTTTCCAGCAGCTGAGGAACGTCTGGACCTCCAGGGTCTGAACAATGAAGAGAATGCAGACGTTAATCAACACCTGTCTTCGAAGTATTCTTCGCATCCGCTGGCCTGACACCATCAGCAGTGAACGACTGGGCAGCGGACAAATCTGCACCCTGCAGAAGAAGAGACCCTGAAACGACGCTGGAGATAGATTGGACACACGCTCCGAAAACCTGCAGCCGCCACCACTAGACGAGACCCACCTGAAACACTCAGGGGAAGGGGAAGAGGGGACGGAAATGAACAACCTGTCGCCGGGACCTGGAGGTAGGTGAAGATGAGCCGAACGTGGGGAGAGCTGAAGAGACTGGCCCAGGACCAGGATGCCTTGTGAGCTCTTGTCGGCGGCCTATGGCCCGAGAGGGACTACGGGCGGTGACGATGTCCTTACTGTGATGAAAAAGCTATTGTTTCTCTTTCCGTAAATTGACCCAAAAATTGCACAAAAATGATTCCATACGACTTCAATACAAACAGCAGACTGCTTAAAATGGTCACTATTTTGACTAATGTCTTAGGCTTGGATTTCTGATTTATGCACTTTAGAAACCATTGGGATATCTTGACTTGACTTTAAACTGATATTAACGGAATTTGTTTAAAAACATGGTTTCCATTTCTAGTGAATCATAAAATAATATTGAAGTTCTTCCATCTAAGTGTACTGGAACCTGTCTTCGTGAAAATAAGAAAACCACGACTCTGTAGGCAGAAAAAGTTCGTTTTTTCACTGGGTCTTTTTCTTTGCCGTTTTTAAGTTTGCCATACATCTATACTTTCCTTTCTGACAACTCATACTCTAGGAGTCTCAAACGAAAAAATCCTTTAAAAATGTTTTTGCCGCAAAGTCGCAAATTTTCAAGGTGATTTTCAAGTTTTGTGCCACAAAAAGATTCCTCAAATAATAGTTACTCTTGAATTATAGCAAGCCCAGGCATTTGACACAGTACTGTGCACGGGGTTTCCATAAAACGTGTTCAGTTGATGACACGCGTCAAGGTTCTTAAACTTTACTACTCCTCTCCCTTTCTACTCGACTTCCTTCGATCTTCAAGGCTTTTTTCTAACCCCTGTTCGTCTTTATCCCCTTCCTGTGCCAGTTCCATACAAGCTTTACTTTATCTCTTGCCAATAAATGTTTTTACGCGTTGTGAAGGCAAAAAAATCAATTGGATTCCTACCCAATCCTATAAAAAATCAAAATGAAATTGCACCCATGTGACACTGTAGCAAAGAGCTTTTACCATGGCATTCACCAGTAAGTTTTCTAGATCCAATTAGGATAGTCATATACTTCTGTCTCGACATCATCTCCTAGGTTTGGTTTGTTAACCTGTCTAGTGTATGATGCCAACTTTGTCCATTCAGTTAATCCAGTACAGCAATTTTTCAATCATTTTCGGCTGCTCTTTTCGTTCCTAATCTGCTAATTGACTCGCTACCGTCAAACTATGACTTAAAATAAGATAGTGCGACGTACATCCTGCGCCTAATGAAAAGTACGAGACGGCAGGGCATGTTGTGTACACTAAAAATTCGTAAGTTTCTGTAATGAGGTAAATCACGGATAACATAGTATATTTGGATATTAGAAGATCACAATATATTGCATACTTAATTCTACCCATTCCGTGATATAAATATGATGTTGCGCATAATCAGCAGGGCACATGGAATACGGACCGTAGCTACTCACAATTCTACCCATTCCGTGATATAAATATGATGTTGCGCATAATTAGCAGGGCACATGGAATACGGACCGTAGCTACTCACAATTCTACCCAGGGCACATGGAATACGGACCGTAGCTACTCACAATTCTACCCATTCCGTGATATAAATATGATGTTGCGCATAATTAGCAGGGCACATGGAATACGGACCGTATCTACTCACAACAAGATAGTGACAAAATTTAAAAGCCAGTATTTACAACTGTGCGTATTGAAATTAATTGATGATCACTCAGGAGGCTTTGAAATGCGTTTGAACAGTGCCACACGATTTTCCAAGCTTTAGAACTGTAATTATAACAAGTTATTTTAAACCTGACCAAGAAATAAAGGAAACACCTGTAAGGCTACATGTTCCCGCTAACTGGAATACAAAGAGGTCTCAACACCAGGGAGACAAAAACGCAAAGCAAAATGGTAAACGTCTATTGTCTGCACTTGGTGGCTGCCAAGTCAATAGCATTTGTCAATAATAGCAACAGTAAGAAAACAGTTGTTGAAACTGATCAGCTACAAGACAATGAGTTTACTTACTGCGTCCTAGCGCAAACCAAGAAAAACTTGGACTAAAACGTGTCCAAACTCAGAAGTGCCATCACGAACGTTGAGAAACGTTGCCGGTCTCCAAAAGTATGATAGATATGAGCTCCTTTATAATTATAGCATCAATAATTAACACTGTAAGTTTCTTTTAACCAAAACGATGACAGGCAAAGAAGTATTAACTTCAAGTTAAATCTTAAACGAACAAAGAAGACCAGATTAAGTAGCGTGCGGTCGGAAAGGAAACAAAGCTACTGTCAGTTGCGAAATGAACTTCCACGCGGTGACGAAAAACACGCGCGTGTGGAGAATGTAGGAAAGTTAAGTAACAGGATAAATATCACTGTAAGACTAAAATAATAAACATTTAAACAATACATGAACGATCCGATTGCCAATATATGGTTGTCATAAAAGAACCTGCACCTACCACGCGTGCATTTATACAAAAAGGCTGCGTACTTGTGCCGTTGGCTTCCTGCTGTCAGTATGGCAAATAATCTGAAAGGAAATCACCGTCTAGACATCGACCACTTGGAATGTATCTGGGGTTTCCTCACTTGAAACCAATGCTTATGTCTTTTCAACGACACAATTAGAGGGAAAAAATAGCTGAAGAAGTCAATCCTTTCATGAGGAATACGCTTTTTCTGATCCTTCAGGTTGCTCAAGAAAGCTTTCTCACTTATCCTCCATAGGCAGTTTAATGCCAGTTGGTGCTGGTAGCGTCAACGGTCATCATCTAACACTCTTAAAAGCTGCACCCAAGACATTGTACACGTGTCCTTGATGCTGTCCAGTCATCGATGCTCTGGCCGTCCTCGCCGTCGCGTTCCGTCGCCGATACCCTGCAGTATGGCTATATTCAACTTTTCTCCATTCGGCAGATGTACGCAAAGAGGCCTATCTTCCTCTACACTATCTCTTGCCCAAATTTTCCTTTGCTCAAATTTTTCATTTCATGCTCTGTGGGACTGCAGGTTGTCTACAGTCCGACAGAAGCATGTCACTTCCGAGGTAACCAAATTGCGCAACTTCTTTCTCTACGACATCCAAGTCTCGGCCGCGTCAATCACGAACTTGTGTATTTACAACTGTGGTGTACGTTGCCATTGGTTTTCGTCTTTAGCCCAATGTCTTTGCTTGCTCAGTCAGTTCAGCGCCTCATAAACGAGGTAGTTGAGATGCTTGACATCCGCTACGGCTGTGTTGTCTGTCGTTAGGAGGGAGCCAAGATGGACAAACACGTTAACCATTCCCACTAAACTGTCGTCTATAGAGAGTGGGATGTGGTAATCTACGATGCAAATACAAATTGTTTTGGTCTTTTTTGAACTGATCTGGAGACAGAATTTTCCACCTTCCTCGTGTATGGTGTGAAGGCCTTGTAAGCTCTTTCTGTTTGGAGAAAAATGCAGGTTGTTGAGCAGCAAACCATGAACTTGAGTGTCGTGCCGTGATCCTCGAGCTGCTGCAAAGCGTGTTCCAGGTACATGATACGATCGTGGGAGAGAGTGGATCACTTTGGCGGACATCCGTCTCTTAACAGAATCAACTCAATAGCATTGCACAGCAGCTCTGGGACTCTGGCATACACACTGCAACACATATGAACTCCAGCAGCACACCATAAGATCCAAATACATCCCAAATAACTTTTTTCTTGTCGCTATTGAAAGCCTTGAGAATAAGAAAGTTCGAGAGGACATAATCCTGCTTATGAGAATGTGCTCATCTATGATTCTCGGCGTGTGAATCTGGTGGATGATACCTACTTGTGTGCTTGCTCCTCCGCCATGAAAGGTTTCAGATCCGAATTTGATCTCTGGAGTAGCAGCAACTGATAGACTATAAGCACGCAGGTAATAAGAGAGCACCTGATAGTTAGTCAAGTTGCCAAAATCACCCTTTGTCGGTAGCGTTATGGTAGCTGTCTTCGTCCATTCATCGCGTGTTTGCTCCGCTGTCCTCGACTGTGCGGAGAACTGATGGCAAAAGGGCATCCTTACCACTCTTGATTATCTTCGAGATAATGCTGTCTGGGCCTTATTTACTCTCGCATTTCAGTTCCCGGGGGGGTGACTTGGAAAATCCCGGCCAAGCGTGAGGTCCAAGCCTTCTGGTTCAAGGATGGTTTTTGACTGAGGCAAGTTCATCCGATGTCTGTGTATTCATCAGTTTGTTTGGAAAGTTCCCTACAGTACTTAATCCATATTTTTCGAAATTTTGACAAGATCAGAAAACATTTGCTTTACCCCTTTCTACAAAAGTTGAATTCTCTAACCACCCTCCTCAACAAATAATACCTCTGAATCACAGAAGGTTTTCGCAAGCAAACACTGTAACCAAACATTGGGCCCTTTAAAATAACTGATAACTGATGCAAATAGACTGGGACTGAGAGCGTTTACATTATTATAAGCTTCTCAAAACTTCCTCTTCTTAGGTAATTGCTGCTCTAGTGGTTCCATAATTTGTAAGATATTCTTGTGCATGTATTTATTTAATTAGTTATCTATTTATGCCTCCATTTAATTCCTTTGTTTTACAGACGATGACTGCAGTTTCTAAAAACTTAACTATGATATCTTTCTAGACTACCCAAAACTTAATACGATGCTGATATTCATAAAAACGGGTATCACACTAGGAGACAAAAAGCAACGCCTAGACGGTAGCACTCGCAAGCCGACTCTAACTCTCCATCCACTGCACAAGAGGCGAATGTCTCACCAATGTATCCTCATTATCACAGATTACAGGTCGCTTTAAATAACTGTGTCAAACTATTATTGTTCAAACTATTGTTACCGGGTGTACTCGCCTACTAAAATTACGTTTCTGACGGCTTATCAGAAAACCTCGCATTTATGATGAAAACGAGACCATGATTTTAAGACTAGAAAGAAAGTGAGCTTGCTTGAAAGATTAATAAACATTATCACGGCCGCCTTGCAAAACCAATTGTCAAATGCGAAGAACTTTGCACCTGTGGTATATCACAAAACAACTATCACTAAGATAATACTTTATGCACCATGGTTTCGCTTCTATATGTCATGGTGTCACATGAAGGAGATCAAAGGCCCAAACTTAAACTAAATACAAAGATTAGTTTGTCGTAATAAGAACTCGCGACCAAAGGGTTATTATCACAATATGAGCTAAACGTGAAGTGAAAAGTTCTAGCTATATTCAAATTAAGACTAGCCTATGCAGAGTAGCCCCAAAGAAAAAACACAGTGCTATCTATTACCAAATTAAGATTCCCTTTTGCTTGGCTTTGAAACTTGATTGGATAATAAAAGAATAGTCGCATTTTTATGGTTCAATACGAGAAAACCTTGCTAGAAGTGACAAAAACGCGATCTTCTTTACTTACAAACACTCAGATTTAAACTCCGCTTAGACTTTACAAAATCCATTTTGCAGCACTGCAAAGATCGAGTCAATCAAATCAAATTTTTGCAGAGCCGAAGCAGACTTCTCGTAAATTTACGGTGACAAAGTTACAAACAAGCAGCACAAAACCTATTTCTTTACAATGAATTATAATTCGACGTTTCGTGACTTGTGAATAATTACAGCAAGGGTAGGACAGCAGAGTCAAATTTTTCATAACTTCCCTTGCTTATCATCAAGAATGTTATCAGGAATCAGGAATGTTTAAGGGTGATTATTCACAAATGTTATCAAATTTAAAATAACGTTAAGCCGTAATGTAGTATACAAGTCCGATTACGGAGAGTTCCAGGAAAAACTCAACGCCAGTTTATTTGATTAAAATATCCTAATCAAGTTTAGGGAAGTTCCTATCCGCCAACCATTACTAAATAGTTTATAGTATGCCTTGTACACGCTCGACTGACGTTCCATAGAAGCCTTTTCATGCAAGTGCTCCTATCAGACGATTCAATACGCTACTAACCACAAGAGGACTTTAATACCTCATGCTGATGCACAAAGAAACACTGGACTAACAACGAGACAGTTTCAAACAAATAAAATGCTCTAGAGGAATTCTGATAAGTTTCGAATGCAGCTTTCCCTACTCTTTCTGTTTTTAAAAACAAACCTTCTTTAGCAAATAACAACAACCAACATAAACAATCTCTTCTCTTGCACTGAAATGGCTAATTTCCTCCACAAGAGGAAGACTCGATTAATAGCTTTTCACAAACACACACTTACCCCTCGTCATGCCCTTGCTTTGATGCTTGGAAAGTGCGGTTTCTGTCATCTTACAGAAAATAAAAAATATTTTTCCTACTAGAGTCGTGTAAAAATCAAATGGCAAAAGAGGAAGACACATAAAAGTAAACAGATCTTATTCAAACGTCATGTAAAAACTCACTACACGATGATTACACGAATGTCACATCGGTATTGCTCCCCTTGTACTTTTCAAATGAATGGTCTCTGATCAGTACGCCTTTGCGTTAAATTAAAATTGTTTTAAGTAATAAGCACATCAAGCTTCTCTTCGCACACTGATCACATAGATCTATTAGAATACAATAATAGACAATGACGTTGAAATTGTAGTGAAAGGTAGGGTTAAAAACTGGTCAATAAAGTAACAAACACAAAGTTGGGTAAGAGAACACAAAGAAAAATACATAAAGGAATAAAAAACACAGAGCTTACGACATGAGCAAGACAATCTGCGGACGATTAAGGACTCAACAAACAGTTGTAGTGGGAAAACAAATTTCTTTTGTGTATATAAGTTAGGTTCTTGCTCTTTAACGAAACCTCCAACAAAATTATTAACGTACACAGCGGCACAGGGTAGACTATTCAATAGATGTAGACTATTCAATAGATATAGACTATTCAATAGATGTAAACTATTCAATAGATGCAGACCTATAGCTGAGACACATTGCTTGGGTGCAGGGCAGAATGTACGCAACGTATCTTGGTACGTATTGTTTGATCCTACCAGTTGATCTTTAAATAGTGCGGCTTATACACCTTGTGTCACACTTGCACAAAAAATTGTAAATTTTGTATGTCACGTCAAACAAAATATACGAATCGAATAAAAATATAAAGGCTGATCAGTTGCCAAAAATGAGACAAACAGCTCACCATCAAATGAGAACTTCCCACCAGAAAACGATGCTGCGCTGTAAACAACTAAAAGAAATGCATAAAATTTTAAAAATTAAATTTTGGTACAGGTTCTCTCTATACATAAGTATGTAAGATAAAGCGTGCACCTTTTGGGTAGAAATCTGTTTAAAAACTAATACCAGGGGATAAAAGTTATAATGCCAAAAACCCAGATGGGCTAAAGGGATCTGGGAACCCAAGATTTTCTCCCAAAGGCATACAGTCCCACCCGTAAGGACTAAAAAGAATGAACAAACGAAGCTCACTAACAAGCATCCAAAGCCATTACGACGATTTTGCAAGTGAATATTCGCAGATGGCCCAGTTTTCTATTAAGGGCCATGGGGCAATAGCTTCGATGGATTATAAGATAGCCCTGCTATGCCTGATTCTTTCAGCAGAATATGTAGCAGCGAGCTAAAAAACAAGTCATTCCATTTCAATGATGCATAATTACATATAAGGCAATTTACAACAATTCGTACCCAATAGATGCCAAGTATATTAAGCAGGGACCAACATGCAGATGAAGGAAGTAAAACAATGCTTCTAGGGGGAGCTATTTGTATTTCATTATGAGCCTCTTAAACCATCAATGATTCCCTCTGTTAACACCAGGAATGTTGCTTTTAAGTAGCAGTCCCTTGGTAAATGTATAAAAGGCACATAGTATAAATTTTATCATATTAAATGTTTCAGTAAACCAAGCTATATTGTACCCCATTAGTCATCAGTTTATCGTGAAACCAACATGTTCTTCCATTTTAATACATTGTTAATATTCAAGACGGTTTAATTTTTTGCAGTATACTATGGCCACCATGCCAATCTTATCCCATTTACCACAATGACCGAACAGTTCATTTCTGATTATGCAGTGGTCAACAGGTACGTCAGAAGTATTCTTTTTATCTGCAAGAATGTCAAGTCATCCTAATTGTCGGTATTTAAAACAGAAACACGATTCTAATCTTATGGTCAAAACAAGCGATTCAAGTTATAGTTCTACCTTATTTGTTTGTTGGAAAAATCCGAAAAAATCTAACAGATTTAGACCGACCAAATTTCGTTACTGACAAATCTCGAACAAAGATTCCGTTAGACCAAGAGCTGCACTGCTTCCCAACTGTGGTTCCGAAAATATTAATTCTAATCTTTCGCTTAAGCAAAAGTTAAAGCGGGCACAGCTATAATTAGCCCTTACACGCTCACTAATCGAGTAACTTAACACTTAATTTTCGCAATCGAAGATGGCAAGAAAACAGATTTTGACAATCCATTGTTAATACAATAAGTGCATGGAGTTACAACGGAAACATATTCCTGAAAACTATTTTATTGCAAGGACTAGAGCACTGTCGAGGAGACAATAATGACATTTCAGGGAAGCCGAGATCACCACCAACAAAAAAAGATCCTTTTGTGCCTCGACAAAAATTATCTGTATTGACTGAAGAAATTTCAAGAAAGTGGGCGACATTGCAAACTCTTGCTACCGTTTTGTTCTTCTAAAATAAATATTTCAGATTTCAAGGGTTTATTTGCTGACCAAAAACCACGCCACTTTAGTTTCAAAAATTACTAGTTGCATACCAATCTCCTTCACAAAGAACATTGTTACATAACCAAATGTATATAGTTTCAATATGCTGCAAAGTGATGATCCTGTCACATGTTGAAGATTACCTCTCGTCCCTTTGGATCTGACACTAAGTCTCTTTTGCAGTAATATTCTGCCTCTTCGACCGAAATAATTTATACCTTACCTGAGCCACGAACCTTTCGTTATCCAGTTGATACTTCCAACTGCATTCTCTACGTTCCTCACCACCCAATAATACGTCTTTTTACAAGCAATAGTACCTCCCTTTAATCAACACGATACCCGTAACCAGAATGACCTTGCCAATAACTAATTGGCTCTTTCCGTCGTTTATCTAGTTGGTTGGTCAAATAATTCTTAAATATGACACTGCTGCAGAGTCGAGTGGTTGGAAGTGGTTCAGGCAACAGTTTCCATGGGGAATGGAAGACCGGAAGCAAAACTAAAGCCGCAAAATGTGAGAACAGTAGTACTTCCCAAACTGTAAGACTAGGTTTTCAACCCACCAACACAAACCGAGTGTCAACAAGCATAACGCGCACTGAAATAAAACAGAATCCAGCAGACTAACACAAATCAATAACTTTGCAGTAATATGTCCACTATTACAGGGGATTTTCAGCAAAAAGAAAGATAACATGAATGTCACTTTTCAATACAAACGTACTTCGTGAAGGCTTTTTTCCAGATTTCTTCGACTTTCGAACGGTGTCCCTGGAATAAACAAAGCATAACATAGGAGCAATAATTAGGATGGCCTTCACTTCCGCGAAAGTGATACAATCAGATAATCGAGCGAATAAAAGTGAGCCAAATTGGGAACTCTGCACATAAAAGTAATTAGTCTACTAAAACGACAGGTTGTTCATGCACACTTCCTACATATGTGTCTCGTCGAAGGCTTATCCTGCTAAGATTGTGGTAGATTCTTATCGGGAAGGTTTAACAGCAGGCACAAATGCATACGAGGACTGACCCGAAGAAAGCAATCTACAATTGAGATATGGCATACCACGCCGATTCCTGAGAGGTTTACCGGTGTCAACTTCTTTATCTACCACCTTCAAGCTTTTCTCCATCCCTATGGCAAACAGGGGACGCCCCCACACACTTTTAAAAAAGACTGCCCATGATCTTCACTAAAAAAAGGTATAACATAAATAAAAATTGCTTTATTGGTTTGGTCACAAATATATTTCCAGGGTTTGAGCTCCAGAAACACTACTCCCACCTCACGACACAATTTTGCCGTGTTACTGCCTGTAAACGAAACAATTCTCCGACATATAGGAAACGACGTATATTAATGCAAATATTACCTTCTTGGCGGTGGTTTACGAATAACTGCGTATAATCCACTGGTACTTGATATTGACAAAGTCTAACAAAAAAAATTAGCACAAGTTAATCAACGTAACTAGAATTGGCAGAAAAATGAGGCTACCCTTTTTTGACTTGCCTCAGTTAAAAAATACCAAGTGCTCACTTCTTTAATATCTTGTGACAAAAACAACTATAGCGTATTACTAAGCATTGCGGTTAAATAGGCTTTGGCGATGCTTTTTAAAGGAGATATGTCCAGAGTGCAAACTAAAAATGAAATATGACTTTTAAGTCAATACAATTGTGCATAATGATGACCTAATAATTCCAGTAACAAAAACAAGGCACGCGAAAGCACTCGTCATTGTCCTTAGATTGTTACGTTCCATCCGTTGGATATGATGCCGAATCTTCATAAATATAAATGCGGTCATTACAATATGCGTACCTTATTACACGAAATCAAAGAGATACAGCAAATAGCGCGAATAAAATTTACGCGGACCAAATTAAGGCGACTTGGCTAAAAAACAACGTTCCATAAACACTAATTAACGCGAATTATTGGCTTACATTAGGTATGCCTTGCGCCAAGATGCAGTGGTAACACGGAAGGCATTACGACTGAACTTAAAACTTGAACTGAAGGCCTCGAGACGCGATGACGGGAACCCTCTTTTGTGGCCTGGTCTTTATGATTCGGGTACATGGCAAAATTAACAAAAGACAAACTAGCTGGATAGAAATATACCCTGCCAAATTCTATAGGTGACGAAGAGGATTGTGAATCTTTTCGGCAAAGATTTGTTGCCGGTGTCAGGCCAATTTCACCTTTATGTCTAGAACGAAAAATGCCGAAGCAAGTGATTAATTGTATAACTTAACGATGCAAAGCGAGTACGGCCCAGTGGCATGTATGCGAAGCGTTCTTTGGCTTCTTATTTGTCAACTTGATACACAATTCAGCAAAAAGAAAAATGCTATACATGGACACTTTTGAACGGCCCTTCACAAATTTCGCAATATTCTCGAGAGGTTGCGTGAAAAGAAGATTTATAACGTCAAACTGAACCACCCTTCCAAATCTAAATAGTGGGTTGCCAAACAATTCAAAATGTGATACCGTTGCAGTTTATAGAATGTGTCTAGACATCATGAAAACAACATAAAGTAAAACAACTCTCTACAAATCCAAAAATGATAATGCACTGTTGGCATTTTACATATTGCCGCACGACCAATCATCAGCAAAGACGCAAGCCTGTGGTATCAGGTTGGGATTTCCTTGCAAGATATGGTTTCATAAAGATATCATTACCAAATATGGGCTGTTTTAATAGACGCCATGGTAACTGGGTTATTCCCACGAAGATAAAGGTTGTACCTTTATGAAAGTATCATTAGCGAAAATTTCAAAGTGATCCAAAATCCTGTATAAAATTTATATGGATTATGAGGTCGGTCAGGCTACTGACATATGATCAAGATCTCAGAACAATACGTTAACAACTTTTTGGGTTATTTTGTAAACTCACCAACCAACCAACCAACAAACAAACAAACAAACCCAAGTGAAAGCGTAGCATTCTTAGCGGAGGTAATTATCTTCCACGTCGGCTAGTTGAGTCCCTTCGGCACTGTTTACAACACATTACAGATTTGTTTATGACATCAAGGATTGGAGAAATCCCACCATCAGACTCTCTTGTCAGGATAGCATCTGTGTTAAATTATTGCTGTTAAACCAAGTATTAACGATCTCGGATAAGTCAGCTCCCTCGCTACTATTACCCAATATATGCGAAGAATCCCAGGAGCTGCATCTAAAGCTAATATTGCTCACCTTATTTTCCACCAACCGTAGTTGCTTTTTGCGATAACTTCAACTTGTTCGCCGCACTTGTAGGAAATCTCGTCCATATTTTGAGCAGAGTAATCAACAACAGTTACGTATGCTTCACCTGGATAATTAAAAGCAGTCAGCAATAGTCAAGTAGGGTATCTACTGCGCCACAAATACATACAAATATATTTGAAGGAGACGAACACAATGACGGTACGATTTTGTTTCGGTCACCTTTGAATTATCATTCATAAGGGGATGTACCACACTAAAGCGAAAAAATACTATTTTGCATGGATGTACAAAATCCCGCTTTTAGTGTAATCTGATATATAAATTTCAATCACGGCGACCTTGCTTAAAATCACGGTAAAACTGTTAGCAATCAAAAGTCCAATGTGAACACTTTTCGCAAGTCAACTTTTCGACGCCCACCTCAATATTACATATTACGATGCTGTAAATCGTGGGGCTTTTAATATTTTTTAAATTTTCTTCTGCGCTTATGAAATAAAAGGCAAATAACTTTACAGATAATAGTATAATTTACGGCACTTTGAATCAAAGGATTCGAAGAGACGTGGATTATTTTCCTGCTAACTTTGAATCCAGCATAAATCTACCGTTTGGGGCGTTACACTTAAACGACTTATACAGTCTCAAATTCTACTTTCAAAATCATTTTCACTTAATGCCGACTAGGTGTAAATGGAGGGCCAATACGGAATCCCGTACAATTTTCAAACGAAAGTGGAATAGCGTAAAGGGTGCCTTAGTTCCAAAATCTATAAACTAAAGGCTCGTGCACTCTGCGCAATCCACACAAGAATTTTCATTCCTGGTTACTGCCAATATACAAAAACGGAACCACAACTGATCCAGATTATTACCTCAAAAAGCAACTTGATAAATGTGATACAATCTTCGAATTTCAGCAATAGCTAAATATTCCCTTCTATAATCAAATCTATAACGAAGACCAAACTCTAACTTAAGAAGTAATATCACCTTAAGAACTTCACCTCTCTCCATCTTTCGTTTATTTAGAAAATCAACATTCACTCCAGCAACTCCCCAAACATATTTGTTAGGGGCTGCAGTCAAAGTAAGTCAATAATAAAGACTTAAAGCGGGAAAAAACTCTGAGAATCATAAACACTCTAACCAACACCGAAATAATGATCATGAAACTTCTTAATCATTGTAGTCTTTATCCACGCTACAACTCAGGAACAATAACTTGCACTTTTCCCTAGGGGCCTCCTAAACGGGCTAGCTCAGGTAACCCGAGCTATGAGCAAACAAAGAATTCCTTTGTTAAACAAGACTGCACATACATGAGAAACATCCATTCCGGTTAACACAGATCTTGGTCACGCCTACGCGAGATCTGTGTGAAAAGAGATCAAATACACGCTGTGAGGCGAGGTGGCTTGGTCTAGACAGACTAAACAGTCACATCTGCGCCGGCGCGATCAGATTTCCGGCCAATTAAAGTTCACCATTATGAGTTTAAGTGAGAACGAGGCCAAGCGGTCGACCTTTTCTCAGACGAAATTATTTTGTTTGCTCAAATTCCGGCTTGCCTCATATCAAAAGGCCTTTATTTACAAACCTAGCGTAAATAACAACGTCTCAAAGTATCATCAGGCAGCAGCCAGAATTGTGTGCACATGTAACAATATTCCAATTCAATAATTCGAGAAATTCGAAATCACTGAACGAATCTAGCAGCTATCTTGTTCACCTGACAACATCTTGGAATCTACCTTCAACTTTCTTACATACTATATAGAAAACTTTAAGTGCCTGTTTACATTAAAAATCTTGAATATGGTTATCCAGAACACATTCCCAAATATTACCTCCCTCGCTTTCATTTTCTAATGGAATCAATTCCTCCAACGCAAATTCATCCTCTTCGCTGAGCGGTTCCAGATACGTTGCTGGTGCCCAGCCCTGGCATCCTTGATCATTTGACACAAACCACCATCCTTTGCAAACAATAGACAAACATAAAGTCAAACTTAAGTAGTGCAAATGAGTTCGTACAAATGCATCATGTCCACAGGCATAATAGTACTCACTTTCTTGAAGCACCGAAACAAAAACTTGAAAGAACTCGCCTGTTTTTAGCCCAGTCAGTCCCCAATTAAGCCACTGCGTAGAAGATTTGAACAAATACAAAGAATTTCTATATCAAACTATTGCTTAACTGAGCCCAGGATGTAACTTACGTCATCTACAAAATATAGATATTGCTACAAAAACTACTGTGTACTTACTAATACCCAAATGTGTCCATTTACAATAGGAAGAAACATAAAATGCACAAGGTGGTAGTAAACTAATACCCCAAAAAGGAGGTTGAGGAAGTAAAACACGAAAGGTAAACGAGCAACAGCTGGAATGCTGAACGACAAAAAATGGAAGGATTGCCATTAATACTATGCTTCCAACGAAAAATTAGTACACCTTCATAAATAGAAAGTTTTCAAAGTGAGGACCAGGACGACCTGATTTCAAATTTTCTAGTAGAAAATAAATGTCTTCGTTCTCACTCAAGAATTGTATAGTAATATGAGGATATACTCCTAAGACTCTTCTCAGTCAATGTTGACACACACAACCAAGTGCAACTATGAGTCTAAATATGATCCAAAAGTAAAGCTACTCAATTTATTTGTTTCCTATACTGTCAAATTTGTAGCAGTATTTGCAATAATCAATTTAACTATGGAACTGGGTGATACATATCTGACTCCTCAGTGTCATGGTTATACATATTTGTTATCCATGGCAGTTGCATTCCTATAACTAATTTGGTTACCCCTTGCAGTGATCAAAATTTCAAACATCTCATTTTCTTTTTCTAAATTATAGTATCCAAATTATGCCAGGAATCAGATCAATACTTTGACAGCCTCGATTACAATAAACACTTAATAAATTCCTAAATTCAGAGGGTGGTCCAGATTACCCTTAAAATCATATTACTTGTTCGGACACATATTTTTGATTAGCTACATTACCTGCAAATTTCATCGAAACCCATCATAGGTTCTTGAGTTATGTTGGTAACAGGCCGACAGACAAACACTGGCAAAAATATTGTACAAAAAGTTGAACACTATTAAGATGGATTTGTAACTTACCTCTCTCAGTTTTTTCGACCACAGTTACAATTGAGTTTTCTTCGAAAGATACCTCACCAAAATTATTGGCATCGTAAGTTGCTATGGCTCTGAACTGGTTCTCTGTATCTTTAAGTAAAAATACACCAAGCAACAATGTTCATATAATGTCATTAATGCCAAGCCTACACAAAACTGATTGAATTGGCCTAACTTGGCAATTGTCACCAAAAACAAAAACCTCTATCTGCAACATTACTGTGAAGTTAGCTGGTAAATATTTATCAACTGTAAAATTTTCGTAATCTCAAATACGATCCCAGTAAATAAATAGTATATGAAACTATTTTAGAACTGACCACATCATGTAATAAGGAATGCTCAAAACAGCTTGCTGGTAATTAAGAATACCTCATTGATTTGAAAAAACTCAGACCTTCAAAGCAATTTCTGTGCAAGGTATACCTAATTTTTTTTGGAAGAAATATGTACAGAAAAATGTAACATGAGTGGTTTAAAACAGTCAAGCCAAGAAAGCAATGTTAAGAGTGCACAGTCAAGAAAGCAAAGCCAAGAACACACCGTAAACAATGCAAGCCAAGAAAGCACTGTCAGTGTCACAAGGTACAGACTGCAAAGTCAAAAGAGCAACACAAAGAAAGTGAAGTCAGCGATCCTGCTTGGAGCTGCCTTATATCATCCCACATGTCTACTGACTTTTGCCATTAACAAGTTTGCAGCTAATTCTAAACTCGAATATTTTTTTACTTTACCTCCACTCGGTACTGTATTGATGGCTTCTTGAGCAGGATTTGAAGGATGTTCTTGTGACTGGATGACAGGGCTACAAAAAGGAGCAAAGAGTTTAAGTCAAGGCATTAATTTTTCAATTAACTTGAAATGTTACAGTAAGAGTCTAAAATGAGTATTTGTCGTCATTTTTAAACTAAGCATTGCAGAGCTTTAAATTGCTTATAGATTTGCATAGTCATACTGAATATTGGGGGGCTACTTATCCCCTCTGCACATTTTATACCATCTTGATGCACTGGCTAACCTTTGTTGAAATCACCGGCATTGATATCATATACAAAGAAAAGATTTAAATCTAGGTCTAGACATATCAGAGTGCCCTAAGCAAGAAACAGTAAAAGGACATTCAGAGGTTGAATTCTTACCCTGTGAAGAAAGTCAATCTTACGTCTCTATTTTTGAAAAAATAAATGTACAGACACAAGTATACAACAGAATTTATGTCATTCTTTGGAATAATGACACTAGTCAACATTTATATTTATATGAACCATCAGCAGAGGTCCATAATTTTCCTTCAATATAAACTACTTCAGTCACTCAAAAATAAAATTTATGAGATGTTATCATCATAAAATCAACAATGAGTACAAGAAATTCCCACAACATACCTTCCTATTGTATGCATGAGCTCATCATGCTGCTGATTATATGCCCTGATATCTGTTCCCCAAGCATCAAAAAAATGCAACACAGCAGAAGACTCTGATACTGTATTTGGTAAGTAGATAATTTTCTACCATAAAATAAGAAAGAAATTACAATGATGGGTACTTAATCTTGCATTACCTGCAAGGAAGCCAATACACATTCAAAGCCTTGAAAATCATGACAGTGCTGGCCAAGATTACTAGTGTCTTTGTTTTTATATTTTATAAACAGAAGAAATACTAGACCCAAGTACTGGCCTTTACCGCTAGTCCATGCTAATCAATAGTGCAGTATTGAAATAAGTTCCAGTTTCTAAAGAATTAGGCAGAAGTAGATTTCATCACCAACGTAGGACATAATAAGCAGGAGTCAAAATAGGTAAAGATATCTACCATATATCAAAGAATCTTAATGCTCAAAAAGAAAGAGTGACAAAATTCTAATGTAATACTAGTCACTTAATTTTGCATCCAAACTAAACAAAGGAATTTTCCTTTTGCTGTTTAACTACAGTAGCTTTCAAAGTAACACAAAGCAGCAACGAAGTTTTCATTGAAAGGGTGCCAATGCTTTATATTACTATATGCAACACAGAAATTAACTTTACAAAGGTGTTAGAAGATATTGATTTATGTGTATTCATAAAAAGCTGCCAGATTAATAAAGATACTTTCCAATAATATCTTTGGACGATGCAAAAGAACGTGGTAAGAATGAACACTATTGTCTGCATTATGTCATACTATAAGCAAAAGTGTAAATATAACACCACGTTTCCTTTAACCCTGGTCATGAAGAAACTTTTGGCACAAAGAACTCTCTGTTTTAAAATAACAGCACAGATTGGAATTCTATCTTTGTTCATTTATACCTGACAAAATTCTTCTAGTGCTTTGCATTCCTTTTCAACTCCTAATTTCCCCAACAAAACCCAATGAAATTTGGCAGCTAAAAAAATGATACAAACAATGTTTATAATCTGGCATAACCTGATAATGATATATATAATACCTCAACAGACACAGTGCTTTTTATATATTTGTCAAGGGTGGGCATTACCACAATAGCTGCACTAAGTGGGAGCCGACCGGGCTCGAACTTGCAATCCTCAGACCTAAAAGCCAACACTCAAACCTCCGTGCCATCATGGCACAAAGGTTTGGTGAAGGACATTCAAAGTCCTTGGTATCAC
>JANTCA010000130.1:1921-15399 GCA_024741275.1 Chironex yamaguchii
AATGCAGCTCATTTTAATGCAGCTCATTTTAATGCAGCTCATTTTAATGCAGCTCATTTTAATGCAGCTCATTTTAATGCAGCTCATTTTAAGTATTCTCATGCAGGTAAGTCGTCTTAAGTAGCTAATTGGAATGCAACAGGGCCTTTATTAGCGTGCCATATCATAACCCAGCATAGTATAGGCAAGGAAAGGATAGCAGGGCATAGGAGAGAAGAGCAAAACGTAAGAGAGGGGTTCATAATGCAGCATCTTAGAGCATAGGAGGGTTAACAAAACAGAGCACGGCAGAGCTGAGTAAAGCAAAGCAGAACAAAGTGTGGAAGTGGACCATAGTAGAGCATAGGAGAACAGGGCATCGTACAGCAGAGTAGTGCACCACAGCTTTCGCTTGTAACTACTGTCATGTCGTATAAAGTGATACAATCTGTAGCCGGTGGATTCAAACTAGTGCCTCCATCGGAAACGAAAGTTTAAGCCACTGTGGTATTTAGCATCTGATACATAATTTAGACGAAATTTCGAATTTAGGTACTGAAATATGACTATGCACCTAAATAAGCGCGGTCGCGGTTAACTGAATGAAACTTGCGTGATCTAGCGGTCATTTTGCGTTTATTTCATAATTAGATATTCACTTACAAATGATTTCAAAACCATTGGACAAAAAACTGAGAATCAATTTACCAGAAGCCACTTTTCAGCACAACAGAGGACGTTTATAAGAATTATTCTGGTCTTATGTTATTAGGAATCTGACTGCGTTTTCCTAACTGCAAAATAATAACATTACTTTTTACCCAGGCCTTGGATATTTGTGGTTTAGTTTCCCCTGTTTGGTGCAACAGACACGGGTTAATACATTCAATTTGTTTTCAGTGACGAAGCTTAAAATTTACAGCTAGGACGAATTTCAGAGTGTTTTGTGTTAGTTTTAAGAAGATGTGGATGGATAATGTAAATTGATCGAAAGAAAACTGGCCCACAAATAGTGTCAAAATCATTTTAAGCGAATTCCTTATTTAAACATCGTGCATTTGTGGTTAAATCAAGAATCAATATTGATAAACCGCGAGACAGTTGATAATAAACCGTGTCCAGTCCAATGCGCGTCATAGCTAATCAACCATGCTGTAAAATTCTAAAGTGAAAGACAACGACTGTGTAGAATGTGTGCTAACCTAGGTAAGTTATACTAAGTTATGTGGTGCATAGGAATACTATTATCAATGGAAGGTAGCAGTATGATTCAGGCTTGATATTCAAGGGTACGCTGTGGTATAGTGGAGAAGACGATGATCTTGCAAGCCAGAGGTTGTGAGTTGAAACCCGCGTTACCACAAACAAAATACCATTGGTGAGAGAAAGTGACGGGAGCCCACTCTCATAAAGAGCTCACTTCCTAGAAAAATTCCCTAGCCCTGGCACGGGAATCAGCAACGCTCGACAGCGAATATGCTAAAAAGAATTCAAGGGCACATTGGATTGTTTACTGCCCAGAAAGTATGCCATAGAGCATTTTGATTGCTATTTCCATGTGCCAGATCACAAATTCGCATCCCAATGCCGACATACTTGAAGTATGCCCGTTCCTGATTCATCTTTCATCCCAAACGAAGCGACTATTGCCTCAGATTCGTACAAATTTCGAAAAGTGCCAGTCATTGCAATTTATAATTGCAGGAATCGAGCCGTGATGCAATACATGTGGAATTTAACGGCTTTGACTGTGAAATTAAGTACGATGTAAACAGTGTAGCTAAGCACAACGTTAATTGCCTCCCATGAAATATTCTCCGGTTTGTTGAGGACTCGTAACGTCTGCTACCTGTTGACAACACGAAAGTTAGCAAGGGGTCAGTTTTTTTGTTGGTACATCATCCTTAGGAAAAATGACGCTTTTCATTCCCTTGTCGCCTCACTTCATCGGACTAGTGATTGAACTGTGGGTATCGAAGCCTACTTTGAAAAATGATGGGCGGATAGTTTGACCCATAAAAAGACATCAGCAGAGTTATGAGATGACACATTGTGATATTGAATTTCGCCTTGAGCACAGCAAACTCGAAACAAAATGAGTTAGAGAGGACTGGTAATCAGTTCAAGTGCTAATCGAATGTTAATAACTCTGCTAATGTTCGTTATTGTTATTGGCATTGAGAGAAGGCTTTGTGTGAATTGAATGTAAGTCTACAAAGTAGCTTGCATTCATTTCCATTTGACCCAGAGGGAAGTTGCTTCCTTTGCAGTTTGAGTGTCATGATGCCTCTGCGGGGTAATCATTAAATTCCGTGGAAGAATATAGCTGCTCTGATAGTAGAATTTGGCTTGTTACTACATCATGGAAACTGCTTCGTCATCAGTGTATGATCAGTATATCTCACAGAATACATTGTATACGGTCCCTTACCGTTTGCTGCTTGCAGCCCTTGCCATCCGTCTTGTGGCAATGTGAACAACAGGTTTTACGCTTAAATAACAAACATAATTGCATTTCTTTCGTAATGATACATTCAAACCCGTTAGTGAATCAGTTCAAAAAACAGGTATCATTTATAGGTGTTTACACTGTAGTGGTAAAACGTTTGCTGCATGGTTTCTATAGTCCGCCACTAACGTGCAATGTTCTGTATTTGATGGAACAGGGCAAGTTGTGTAGCAAATCGCTGGCGTGTATGTTAAGGCAATGCTCCACATGAACTTGATAAAAATTCATCTGATACTGTGTAAATATGGCCGCAAAAGTCTCTCGAAGTCGCTTTGATATCATTTGTAGATTAAGCATCATTCAGCTAGGCCTGTCTTAATGTCGAAGAATTGGTTCTCAGTCCACTCAGTCACCTTCATTACTTAGGTGTTGGACTGCCCAATAAGTCGCAGTTCAAAAGTTCTCGATCACCGTGTTGGAAAGGAAGGTAAATTGTAGGGACCAACCGAACAGTTTTAGAAGATGACCCTTTTGCAAATTTTCAGACCCCTGGACCTACGTTCCCCCCTGTATATTGCACTGGTTTTTTGTAGTTATTGGTCGCCCCCAGGTGCAAACACGTTGGATTAGCATCATAGATATAAAGTATCTATGATTAGCATTCTGTATAAACAGAAGAGAGACACTCGTCTCATGGAGGACGCAATAATAGGAAAACTTACGAAACCTTATGAAACTTCGCTATGAACCCTCCTTTTGATTGAACATCTTGGTCAGGCTTATAAAGTTAAAATAAATTAATGAGAGTTTACGAAGACTGAAACAAAGGACATCCTTGGGAGGAACTAAGGGCCTTATCATATGAGCCTGGTTGACCGGGCTGGTCCGATTTGCCGAGATCTCACTTTGATTGACAAACTCTCATAAAAAGCAACTCGCTATCACGTGAAAACCGGGCTGGCCCGGCTAACCGAGATCTCACTTCTCCCAAGTCACTTTTGACTTTCTTCAGCCCATGAAACCCGGCTGGGAAACTTTATTAGATAGACGGCTGATTTTAGCCCGGGCTCATACCGGGCTCATATGATAAGGCCCTAAGCAACTAAACAACATTTTAAAAAGTTTAAGGCCTGTATCAGGCGCATTTCAGATTAGGCTCCTCATAATTGCTAACATGGTGATTTTAGGGTTGAAATATATATTCAAGATGTACGTAGGTAAAGTGTTTTCGTAATCATAAGTGACCATGGAGGCACTTGTATTTTTTCACGTTCTTTCGTCGTAGCTCTCGCTGTTCCACTTCTTTAATACAGTCGTGAACACTACTATTCGTCCATGCTTTCAAATCATCTACCCAGTTCTTTCTGGGTCTTCCTCTTTTTTCATGCCCTCGACTTTTCCATTCGTGATGGTGTTTACCAAAGTCCCTTTCCTTCTGCGTATGTGGCCAAACTATTCAAGCTTTCTTCGTCTCGTTACTTATAAACTTTCCTCCCCTGCAATCCTTTCAACTTCATTCAGAACATATTCTTTCATTTCAGGAAATACTGAGCATTCTGCGATAGCATCTTATTTTAAAAGCCGTTATTTTTCTTTCAATACTAGTTGTAAATTGTCCTGTCTTCGCATCCATACAATACTATCGATGTATTATGGTAATGGATTTGCTAAAGTGAAATACATTGGCAGCCTGACTGTAGATGTGTCACTCATTTAGTTTTGGTTCAGATATTATCAATATTAGGGCACTTCAAAGACTAGCGATGTAAAATACTATCCTTTCAGAATACATACTACATAACTAAACCCATCTTGTGTTCATGGTATCCCAAGCCTGAGAAAAGTACAACTGTCAACTTATTTTAGGTGTACGTGTTGCGCTCATGGATTTGATACCCCCGCAACAAGTATCAGAGTAAGGGGTCGTGCGACTGTATTACTCCTGAAATGGAGTATGTAGTTTGCGTGCAGTAGGGAAAAAGCGACTTTCAACATTTTTTATATGTTGAACGTGCGTTTTAGAAAGTGGATTCTATTCTTGCCAAGTAGACTGTGATTTACACCTACGGTACTCGTATAAGCAAAATTTATGCATCATTAGCAAGCATAATGAAAATAAACACCAATCAACCAGTCAGGGCTTTGCCCAGGGCCTGCTGACAAACACAGATATTAATCAATCTATTGTGCTTTATTGAAAAGCCGGATTCTTATTTCTTATGATACGATTACACCAGATGACTTGAAAGGGCAATTTGAACTATAAAAGTTTACCATCTGCTTTTTTGGCGCACCATTGATGGTGAGTCGAGTTGCTGTACTCAAAATTCAAAGCAAACCATGTTTGAAACCCCCAAATTGATTTGTTTTGTGACAAGTGCTTGAACTCCATCATTTTTGAGCCGAAAACTGCAGGTTCCAGGAATAGTTTTGACTTCCCCATGAAACGTTTTCACGTGGCTTTAAGTTATGCGATTAAGGAACACGATGTAGAAACTTGAGAAGGGTCTGTCCATGAAGGCTATCATAGTGTTTACTTCCAGCTGCTCTTATGAGCAAAATCCAGCTGGGAAAATTAGTCAGTGGTTTGGAACACAAATCGTTCAATGTGATTTGAATGCTCACAGCCAGGACTTGAAAGACACGGCAAAATTTACCTCGTTGGTAAACTGGTACTGTCAGATTGATAAATACAACTCGTGAGTTTGTTTGCATCATAATTGTGTACGTTGTTCGTGGTTTGTTTTGCCCTACTTTGTCGCTTAGTTTAAGAAATGTATCTTGTTTTATGTAGGAGGAATCTGTTTACAAAATTTTTATGTGATCCTGCCTTGTAGTCAGCCTCTTATATTGTTAATTAAAGCTAACATTTTCACCTCTTATACAATATTTTGTCGAGAGAAGAGAAGCAAGGCCGAAGTAAAACTTTGATTGGCATGTACGCCTTGTTACTAGGGGTTAAGAAACTAAAGTCACTATTTGAAAGAATACGTCATGTTGAAGTAGGATATTCATTTTTAAAGTGTTTGAGTGTTGTCACCGTAGTAATCGTCATCAGAATCTTTGGTATGTCTGTTTGACACTTTCGAGTGTTGTTTCAGACCTGCGTAAATCAGTTGTGAAGCATTTTGCTATCATGTTTGTGACTGATCGTCGGAAGTGGTAATCAGTGAAAATGGTAATGTAAGAGATGGTAAGAGACATAAGCAGGCAAGGAGCAAGAATACAACCCCGACTCAGCCCTTCCCACCAACTCCAACTTGCTAGGTAACTTGTCTGCGACGTAGAGGTTTCTTGACCATGTTACGTGCCATGTTATGGATCTACGAACGTGAAATAAACCGTTGGTTGTAGATTGGTACTTCTTTTTTGTCTTCTAATATAGATTTGGGTTCTATTACCATCTTGGGGAACGCCACATACCCATAGCGTAGCACTAGGATTCCACTTAAGATCCCAGCCTACGGGAAAATTGTTGTAGTGGTGGGAAGGCACCCAGGTAACACAGTAGATGTCTTGATGTAGCCATTGCACGGAAGAATGTTGATAGCATAAATTAGTGTTTTTCAACAATGCCCTGCTTTTATATAAAAAAAATGTGAAAAATGTCATTGATTCTTGGACTAATCTAAGGCAAGTAAAATCGATCAGCGCAATTAGTGTTTGTCTCCTTCTTATTTTGTTAAATCGAAAGATATTCATTTACAGATGAAAACTGAACAAACACTGTACACGTTTGTCTGTTGTTTAAAGTAAGTAACTTTTGTCCTCAGGGAGTGAAGTTAAGGTTTTTTCTCGCAACAACGAAATAACTGAGTGCACGCTTTGAACGGTGTTTGTTCCCTTATGGCTACGTATCTTGTTACGAAATAAACAGTGTTCTCTTCTAGGGATTTAATCGACTGATCTCCACTTTCGTAGTCCAATATCTCTTATTTATTGATATATGCTTGTTGATCTGAAATTCATACATGTATCGGGATACTGCCTACTGATAAATCCCAGCGTGGGTGGTGGCATCTCCAGGCCTTTAGGATGTCGCTTTTCAAAAAAAAAGCCACATCGCCCTAAGGTTTCCATCACTTTTTTTGTCTTGAGGATCAGTAATGATTAAGTATGAAGTAACCGTTGTTTATAGAGTCAAAAGGGTATCCCTCTTCGTCAGGTGTAGTCGGTAAAGTGGAACTATACTGCCGTTTAAGATCTGCTGTAAATGCAGTACGACCATGAGACTGGAGGGGAATTATGCCAGGTAGTGTGGCAAGATGCTTAATACTGGTATTTCCGCGTATAGAACTGGTAGTGCCAGGCGTATTATAGAGCTTAAACTTTTGTGAAGGTCACTTACCAAGGGTGCTTGTAACAACGTTAGGCATATACCATAAACAAGCACTACTCCTTATATGTTTGACTAACTGCAGAAAGTAATTGTGAAGGAACCTAACTTATTGCGTTTACCGGATATTTAACGATAAAAGGTGTAGCTAGTGTAGTTGGAAGTATGTTAGCCCTGAAAATCTGCTGCAAATGCATAAAGACTGTAAGAGCTCAGGGGACGTGCGGCGGAATGTTGCGATGCAAAGAATTGAAGTTTGTCAGGGTATTGAAAGTTGGTATATCTCAGTTTTAGATACCTGTATGGTCAGGTGTTAGATCTGTAACATTCTACTGTAGACTCCTGGTTATTCGAAACGGCAGTTATTCACAATTCCCACATGTAGTTTCTATTTCCCTTGGTTTTTCAGTAACAAACCCTTATAATTTCCCTCAGTTATTTAACTTACACTTATTCGAAATTTTGGTTATTCGAAGTTATTTTTCGCTCCCTTCGACAAAGAAAACCTTCAGTTATTCGAGCTTTTGAAAATCCAGGTAACCATAGTAGAAAAAATCAGGAAATTGAAATGTAAACATTGCATTTTTCCATTAAAACTATATATGCAACATCTTGTAAAAGGATTTTCATTCCCTTATTGTCACCTGTATATATAGTTACAGTGTTTACCATGTTTGATTTAAACGCTTACTCTTGGAAATTTAAAACCTTACTTTGTGAAAGTTGCAAATCCTAATTCGAACCAATTTTCAACTCCTGTTGCAGGTTCGAATAACCGGGAGTCTACTGTATTTCATAAGTTTATGGACCTGCGTAGATTTTTTTAAAGAAAAAAGACAGGTTTTGTGTTTACGGCTGATTTAGCGAAATTAGAAACCGAGATTTCTGGGAGTAAGGCGAGGAGGAGGAGGGGGTGAGACTTGATTTTCAAGAAACAGAAAAAGCATCATAACATTCTCTAAGGAGAACAACTCGTAAGAAGAACAACAATGAAATATGGTGTGATTTCTGGTAACCGTTGCGAAGTTGATCCGTGCTCAAGCGAACTATTTAAAGACATCCATTAACCTTGTGACATTTACAAACTGTGGAGTGGTGCAATTGGATCTTAGTGGAAGACGATTTCGGACTGCAAGTGTAAACCTTAGAGAAACATTCGGAAATAGGTATATGTACATTCAGCATAAAGCGTAGAAGTAGGAAGATGGGCTAAGTTTGTAAACGCGCTATTAGTAGGTCAGTAGTAGGATGGCTGTGTATTAGCTCAGGGTTATTAAAGGAGTATTGTGTAGAATTTAAAGGTTAACTATACTAATGGCTGTAACCATAGGATCGATCAACTAAGTGTTACTTTAGAATACATGATGTGCAAAGGTCAAATTATTCCTACCCTACGTAAAGCAGAATGACGTTTTAAAATGTGAAATATGACAAATTAATGTACTTGGTGACAATTTCTTTTGCTGTACGCAAATTATTCCACAAGGGGATACATTCTTTCTCGTTGTCATGAATCAAGAATGAAATATATCCATCTGCTTGAAAAGTCTAATCTATTTCAATTCTTTGACCACAAGCTCTCATTGATTGATCTGGAAATAATTTAGACTAAACATTTTAAGCAGATGGATATATTTTTCATTCTTGATTCATGACAGCGAGAGGGAATGTACCCCCTTGTGAATAATTTGTGTACAGCAAAGAAAACGAACGTTGATAATTCTAATTGTTCTATTTTACTTTCAGTTGGCGTCATTATGTTTAGGTAGGTGTAAAAAATTTGTCATCTATCAATTATATTTTCTAACGCAAGACTTAACGGTCATCTTAATACACGAGCATATTGCTGTATGTAGTCCGTCTTGACCACAAGATTTATGCGTAAGGTAGCTTTGATTAAACAGAGATAGTACCTATAGAGCTGTTCGTCATCATTTACGAAGTTGGATAGAACACTCTCGCTGCACAAAATTTCCCTTATTGACACTAGCCGTAAGTTTTACTAGATTCAAAAGTGTGTTTGCAGAGGAGGATCTTGACTATTTCTGAATGTCTCACCATTACTGTCTAAATAAATCCCTTCCACTTAATTCCTGCTTAGCCAATTACTACTACAAGTTACTGCTGATCTTTGCGATTACTATTTTAATTCGTAAGAGATTTTCTCATAATTTTAAAGTGAAATCAGCGCTGGTATGCTTTAGTGTGGAGTATTTAGAAGAATGTTGATTTGCTAGAAGAAATTGTAAGAAAGAATGAGAGGATTTGTACCGTGCAAAAGTAGTGTTATTGTCCAAATGTTTCACTCTCTTGAAAATTCCTTGATGGAAAAGAGCTAGTTACACAGTCACAAGGTATGTTGACGTTTTTTAAAACGTTTTGACTTGAACTACATTTACAAATGAGTGTTGCTATTGTCTTAGAACACTTTTAGAAGGCGTACAGCAAGTGGTTCTAATATTGATAAGGGTCACGAAATTCAGTTGACGGGACAGGAGTCTTTACTTGATAGAGTTAACTTCTTAAACTATCCGATAGACGAAAATTATGAAAGTGTAAAGCATACAGCATGAAGAAGAAAACCCTGTTCTCAAAGCTCTTGTTATGCATTGACCAAACGGCAACGTGTTATTGACAGCACCTTTTGTTATTTATTATGAACCAAACTGTATACTCTCTCTTTCTATTTGATAGAGAACTCCTCCTAAACTGTGAATGTTTGACCGAAATGTTTCAGTATTCTTATGCCGACATCTCTAAGTTACCTAGTATGAATTTTTCATGACGAATTATTTGTGCCGATCACTTTTGCGTATCCCTCTGGTGTAAACTGAGCACCTTGTACAACACAAATGAGTAGAATAATCGAGGTCTGAAGAGTTGTTAGGTTCAACAGATACCTTTAGTTACTCGTTTCGTAAACGATGATGTTTTTTCCGTTCTAAACGGCACATTTAGCTTCCTTTTTCTTTGTAAAACCGAGAGAGAGAGAGAGAGGGTCGGACACCCTCTCCTATTTGCGGAGAAGTGGATTGTATAAATAGGAAAACTGGCAAATACTAAACTCGAACATATAAAAGTGCGCTTGAAAGAATAAATAAAACAACGATAAGACGCTGTGATCTCAGTTTTTTTGTGAAAAGGAATTGAAACCAAGTTATTTGGGAGGCTCAAGGAGAATGGACCGTAGATTATATTACTTGATTAGATTATTCGATTTTGTTACTCAATAAAACGCCGCCCCTTCCCGGCTCGCCCTAGCCTGATGGTCTTGTTGCCAGGTTCCTTTCCCGAAAACGTACTAATCCTCATTCAGTTTCTGAGGTAAAAAGACGTTCAATGTATTGTTTCCGTGGAGGTTGCTTCTTCCGAACTGTAATAGCTAATGACCTTCGCAGTTGATTACGTTTTGTTTCTCAGTTGGCTTTCTTTCCTAATATCCTTCGTGTATGCAATCCGATTAGACAATTGTGTCCAGTTGACGACTGTTTGTGGTAAGTGTCTGTGATAGCTTCTACAGTTTTTTTTGGAAAAAATTACGATTTGCATACCTTTTCTTGATCAGAGGTAGCGATGACAACGACGAAGAAAATATCCGAAGTTCTTGCTGTGAAAGAAGTTTTTTAGGCCTGGCACAGTATTACGGCATTTTGGGTTGACGCACTTGATTTTAAGTAAATATATAATATGTGGATATATGTAAGTTGTCGATTTGGAGAGGAGAACGTTTTATTAGGGAGAAGTTGATCCAACTCTAGACAGCCCCGTCTAGAGCCAGCAATGGTCCTGAAACTGTAAACAATACGAACCGTTGTGGGTTTCAAAACTTTTAGAGCTAGACGAAATCAAGCCCAAATTTGTGCAACTGCTGAAGTTACGATAAAAGATTTCATGAATAAGCGTCCAACAAGCGTCTTAATTAAAATTGTCAAGCGTAAGCAAAACTTTTCGCGGGCCCTTACGAGGCCCAGGGCCCGGGAACTCACCCCAAATAGCCCCCTCTGGACAGCACTGACTCCAGATACAACTTGAGCTTTCGCTACTTTCTTTGAATAACTTAAGTGTAGGTAAGTAGCTTTAGAATATAAAATTTGGAACTTCACAACTCTTTGAAAGAAAACAATGATTCATCCTGGAACCTTCGAGCTACAAGGCATTAGTCACACGACAGAATGAGATGTAGGTAGTATATATATATAGAGTGAGAGAGAGTAAGGAGGACCGAGACCAAACTAGTATGAAAAGAAACAACAAAAAGTGATCAGTGGCTGTAGACAGTCCAATGTTTTATTGTCAGTTATTTGTAAAAGTGCGCTTGCTTGGTAGTCTGTTGCCAATGCTAAGAAGTAAAGATATGAGTGTGACCACCTGAGCATCGGTGGTAACAATATAATTTAATTTCTGTTAGTTACGCACGACCAGCCTAGGGACTACTATATGGAACTAATGCACTCTGAAAATGCTACTGAAAATGTTCTTATTTCCTAGTCCAAGAAATTGTTGCTCTGTGTACCTTGAAATTGTTTCATTTTCTTTCCCCGAGTTAAACATGTAGTTGTGAAAAACAACGACAGAAAGATCAGTGCCAGGTCCCAGAAGTGACAGAAGAAATCGATCTGCTGCAGAAACAAGCAAGAGAAGCAATTGCAGTATGACGATTTCTAAATATTGTGTTTGCCAAAAAGGCAATCAGATAAACCTGAAACAATAGTGGTGTGGTCCTGGGTCTTGAACATTTCTATTTGATCCGGCAAAATGTGCCATTTGTGCAGCAATATTTTGCACATATATTTCGGGAAGGATTGTTAAAGAAAGTAGAAAAACTTGGCTACAGGTGACTGGCGGTGTGTTGTGATTTGTTACTGAACGCTTTTTCGAATGAGCAAAATGATCTCACTAATCTAAAATGTGCAGATAAAATCATACGTTTTGTTCTTTTGAACGCAGATAAGCTAATTTTTCAAGTAGCAGACCGAGTCGTTCCCTTGTCTAACAACTATGAGATTTTGTGACAACCTCCTTGAAATACTAACAATAGTGAGAATTAACTACCCTGACTCTCTGATTAGATACTGAAAGAACTGGAAACGAAGATCACGGTTGTTGACAAATTTTCCTCACAAGCAACAATGGAAAACACAGATTTCAGACAATTATCACCTTCAGCGCTTCTGTATTATTGATCAAACCAGTCATTTCGTTTTCAAATGGCTTCCTTTTATTTCAAAGTTTGATTTAAACAGAAAAGAAGAAAAACCAAACAGGTTTAAACGTAAAAATCCAGATTCTCTTGTACACATTCACACCTTTGCGCACATGCTCCTGTAAGGCTGCGCTTTTAGCTCTTGCTATTAGTACTCAGGAAATAACCTAATTTTTTCACTTTATTTGCCGCTGGAAGGAAAAATTCGTTTTCGGTCGTTAGTACGATAAGCTGTATGCTTTCCTCTCCTCGTTTTGTCTCCAAGTTACAACTTCAGTTTTACGTTAAGCATGGGAGCCTAAATTTGGTTGTCATTTCTACTGAACAATTGTTTAGGATAACAATCATTCATGCCGTTGTAGGCTTCTAGATAGTCATCATGTGTATTAATTAACACTACGTTTGTAATGATTAACAAAGACGTAGTGCCGTTGGGCTACGTTCTTCATTTTCAAGTCTGTTCAACGTGATTTGGATTGATTTTGGTGTTTCTTTTTCGGTAAACTGTAGGCTGCGCCAAACAGCACTGGTTACTGAAAGAGGAAAATACTATGGTGAGTTTACCGATATTTTATTGACGATTTCTGTTATTGTAATCATCGCATTTTCGGTCAAGTGTCTTACGACATTAAATAATTTGTTGCTGACTTTGTTAAAAAACCTTGTCTATGTGTAGATTTTTCACCGAGTATACTGTAGTAGAAGTAGGCTTTGAAAAAACAATAGTTGAGTCAAACAAGTTAAGTGAGCTAGATATTTCGACTTCTTTTTCCAGCTGCTTATAACATTTCAGCGATAACTTAGAATTAACAGTGCCCCGTTGGGTTAGAAGTGAAAGTGTGCAAGTGTACTACTTGACTCGACGGGTTTCACTTAAAATGAATTATGTAGATTGTTGCTGGGGTATTCTTCTTTCATGAAGCAAACGGAGTGGTCTTGTGTTATGAACAGAATTATATGTCTGATTTTAAATCTGTGAATCTGAAACTGGTGCAAACGGCGGTAAGTGGAGGCCTTGTAGGCTCAAAAACACGCGACCGTTTTGAGCGTATAAACCAAAAGACAGTCATCTAATAACACGAGTAGACCATCTGGTGGGAATGACTAACAGTCCTTTGATATTTGAGTTTGTAGTCGTTAGCCTTCCATTGGAGCTCCGATGATCACTATCGTGATTTAAATTCTGTTCGGTTTAAGTAACGAAAAACATAGGAATGCGAATCATGAAGTATATCCTGCCTACTTTGCGAATTGCATGATTGTAGTTTCCTTGAATAAATTCAGTTTTCTCGCCAACATTGCTTTTATGGTAATTACTAACGTTACACAAGGGTTCACGACAGTGTCACAAAGCTCGCTCAATTTGAGAAGTACTTTAACTGATGATCTATCTGCCCGTCTAAAGGGCATTGGCTGATTTTTCTGTTGATTTACTCATTCATTCATTCATTCATTCATTCATTTATGGAACACCACCACACTCATTCCTTCTCCTTTTCTCTACTTTCGTT
>JANTCA010000130.1:21472-33870 GCA_024741275.1 Chironex yamaguchii
TGCTTGAAGTGTAATACCGAGTGACATTGCGGTCATTTTTTTTTCGACTATCTGCTAGTAACTACTGACAACAGGATAAATACACCCAAACTTTTGAGGAAATGTTTATTGAAATTTTGCCTATAATATCAGATTTTGAGACTGCAAGTTACTTAGTCAAAGAACTTTGGTTACCGTGAAATGATGGAAGTCGTCCCATTTGATATGCTTACAGGTGTGAGTGGGGAACGAGTGTGGGGTTAGGAAGGACAGTGCACACTTTACACTTAAAAGATTGCAGACTTAAACCACCAGAAAATCATGTAGATAGTTTCTTTTCTTAACATGAGAACAGTAGTTTCTTGTCTATCGCAATCGTGAAGCATGAAGTTTACCACTGACATTATGATTTTGTCTTCTTGGCAGCGTGCAGGTACGGCGCACAGATAAAATCAATTTGGAGGCCGCGTATCATGGAATCGATGAATATATGCATTGGGTTGAGCTATATTATAAAAAGATTGAACTGAAACAAGGCTCAGTGAAACGGAAAGTCTTTTTAGCATCGGATGATCCAACTGTTTTGTCGGAAGCCAAAGCAAAGTAAGTATGGTTTGATACTTTCACATTTTCTTTGAAAGACCGGTGTGCACACTTCATCTAAGTCGCGCAGCATTATCATGGTGTGAGAAAGAGTGTAGCTATACCATGATCTTGAGCACTTTATATTATTTCAGTGAGGACAGGAAAGGAAAGCATGACCATTCCTGTTGTAAGAATCATAATTTGGTAAGTGTACCGCGTTGACTTCAGTGTTCCTGGGTATGTGACATGTTAAATTTGCTTGCTTATCGTTCGAAGACTTCGTCATATATTGGCATGCACATGTTGGTTCCCGAATACCCTTTTTATTTAGGGTGCGAGGGATGACAAACGATGGCGAACTAGCAGAAAACGTTCCAAGATTGTATGTTTGCAAGCATAATTCGCCAAAAAGATTCACGATCCTTGTAGTATGATTAAATTGACCCAATCGTGCAAGTCGCGCTTGTGTGAATGAGGCTGAAACGAAGGCTAATGGGGAGTTTAAAGAGTTATTATGAAAACCTGGTAAAACATGAATGTGTCTTTATTCTATTCTATTTATGAGTGCAGAAGCTGCAAGCCCCCGTTTGTGTGGATTATTTGGTATGTTGACTTCAAGAGCAACGTTCAGGTAATTCATGTCAATGTCCTGGAGACCGAGTTGGGGCTGCAGAGTACTATACGCAGGAACAAATATCAATTCAGCAAGTAGCTTTTCGGACTTTAATTCTGTCGTCGTCTGTCGATTTTGACAGCCTGAAACTCCAGAGGTATGTGGAATACATCTTTGAAGGCGGATTCTGTCAGAGAAATCATACAAAATGGATAAAAATGTAACCTGTATGACGAAATCAAGGGCTCAACACCTAAAACTTTGGTCTTAACTGCTCTGCTACCTCGAACAGTAAATACACCAGTATAGACATATTTTCACAGTTTCAAGTTTGGTTGGATTACTGTTTCTTTGAAAACGTTTTTGCTAAAAACAAGAGGATTTACAGTATACTATCTTTCTCTGCATGTAGCCTTGGCTTGGATTTAGCGTACGATACTTCACTGAACAGAACATTGCACCTACTCAATAATTAATGACAGCTTACAAGAGAAGGTTTTTGTACAAGAACCACTCTTTAGTTTCGTCATTTGCTGGTTTTGCATACGAAAACTTCACCTTTTGACCTCATAAGTTTGAGAGCATTGCCATGCCTGGAAGAACCATTTGACCTGTAACGGGATACAGTTTAGCGTCAAAAAAATTTAATCTCGCCGAGTTTATTCTCAGAGGGAGGCATAATCACTGAAACATGAGTTGGCCTGGTAACTGTTTTAGCTTAAGTGGAAATGGCCTCTCGTGTTTTTGACATCTTTTTATCCGGTTAGAAGTGCTGAAATGTAGTTTTCTGACAGAAATTCAGTAAGAGAATTTTTTGTAGTTGACGGGTGCAAAAAATCATTGTTATGTATGAAAGCTTAAACTTACTCCATTGCAAACATAACGATAAAGATTCTGGGAGATTGTGGTTGTTTCCATGTAAGACTCAGTCGTAAATGAATCGATATTATAAAAGGAGGCAGCGTGCCTCGGAAGTTTCGACCGAGGCGAATTTTTGAGACTTCGAGGAAATCAAACGGAGGTGAAGGGAGAGAAAGTTGCTCGTGAACACACATTAAAAAACTATTAGGTATATAGGAAAGAAATTTATTTGTCTCAGCTCGTTCACAAACTTCTGATATTATAACCAGGTAGCAAAAGAAGAGCATTTTTGTGGTCAGTGTTGCGTCGTTGATATGTTGACATCATTGCCGTTCATATCTGTGATGAACCAATAATTTGTATACCTTCTGTTTTTGTGCGAAAATAATACATCTGGATGTGTGGAGAATGATAGCTTCATCATTTAAATATTAATCACGATTTTAGTGACTACTTGAAACCAATTCTTCATTCCTACATCAAATTCTACAAATATCATGCTAGCAGAATGGTTGAATTGTGGTTACATGGGCATATGGCATTCTGGTAATGATTGTACATCTTCGGTAAAAACGAATCAACAAAAGTTCATTTCTCTACAATTTTGGTCCAAGAAATGACAAACAGTGTTAGCGTGGCATTACTTCTATCTCAGTGTGACCTGGCAACTAGAGCAGGACGTGGAAACAAATATCCAGAATTCCACATGTGTATGCCAAGTTTATTTTTGAAGCTGCAACGGGTATAGGTTATAGATTGTCATCGTCAGACGATCACAGCATTGAGACCGTGGGTGATAAGTACGCGTAATTTTCATGTTCCAAAGAGAGTTCAATAGCTGATGACAAGTTTGCTTTTGGGGTGCTTTTATTTGTATAAGTCTGAATGTGTGCTGAATAGTAGTGGCACGTGTAAGAAATATGCCAACTAGTTCCGCTAGTCACTAATTCGAATTTCCAAATTGATTGTCCAGTCGCTCTATCATCCAGTAGTGGTAAGCAAGGGCTTTGGATGCTGAAAATGTTTGCCAAACTTTCTCTTTTGAGTCCATGGTTAGCCAGTAAAGAAGGGATTTACTCTAGCTTACTCGATAGCACTGAGAATGTCCTGAATTCTGATCCTCATGAGGGGCGGCGGAGGATCATTTTGAATCGTCTGTTTGTGTTCGGTCGAAGAATTCTGAGTTCGTATTATTTATCTGTTACAGGTATCCAAACTATGAATTTCTTAGTGACAATCAAGTGTCACGATTGGCAGGTTTGGAACACAGATACTCAGAGGATTCTCTACATGGCGTGATTTCGGATATCGAGTTATTGTCTGACACGGACTTTCTGGTTTGCACATTTTCGTCACAGGTAAGTTAGGACACCTTAGCCATTTAAGACATTTTGAATACATCAACTTGATTTCTTGCGTTCTCTGTGTATGACCAGTAGAAGAAGAGCGGTTAGCGACTACCGCATCTAGTCCTAAAATAGGGAGAAGTTTTATGGAAGCATTTAGTGGTTGAGCACTATTAGTGTAAAGGCGAGTTTCCAATTAAAGCAAATTGATAAGCTAATTCGTCAGCGATTCAGTTTCTGTTGTTCCTTCGGGGCACTGGCGAATTCGCTCGCGATAAATGAGAGTTGAGAAAGATCGACTACCCAGCGAAGTCACCTGGAATAGAACCAATGAGAGGTCATCTGATACCTTCTTTTGTTTCAATTGGCCAGTAACAGCGAGCCATTTCCTTGACTCTTGCTTTCATTCAGTCGTTTACCAAGACAGCAAAATCATGAGCTTAGATTCACTGCGGATTATTTTGAGTAAAAACACGCCAGGCGAATGTGCTTTATATGGCGAATGAATTCGCTTAAAAATTCGCTTAAGTGGAAACTCGCCTAAACAGGCAAAGTTGGATTGGAAATAATTCCCATTGAAAAAGGAGGTAGGTAAAGTTTGTCCTCGCAGCCTTATTTATGTTTGTTAGCCTTTAGCTGTAAAGTTCAGTATGCATACTCAGTAACAAAAGCTAATGTAGTATAAGCAAAATGAGGCAGAGTAGTTACCATTGAAGCACACCATTACAAGTACTTGAAAATAGAAAGGTTGAAGTGTCCAGAGGCGTAAGAAAAGAAGACGTGAAGACAGGTATATGCCATTATTCCACACGGGCAAATGTAGTCAGCTGAAATAACTAAAGCGTGTAAGTGCACGAATTACATGATTTCACGTCATATTTCTTTTTTCAAGGCATTAGTGCTCGTTTTTATTTTGAACTTGGTCTCAAAATCATTTTCGCGTCTGTCGTTGCTTTCGCAAAAGTAAATTTGTACCTGCACATTACGAAACTTTGATGCCCAAACATAATACAAAAGTGAAAATAGTATAAAAACATGAATGTAAATTTTCCCTGACATTCCGACGGTAGCTTCCAAAAAGGAATTGCCACTTGCACAGATATTTAATAATGACGGACACGCTTGGCGCACCGAGGGCCTGTTTACATGAAATGGGACGACCGACCCAGGTGAGATGTTTGAAGTGAGGGTCCATGTGGCGAGATTTTATCATAGCAGCCTTAACCTATTTTGCAATGTCACATAAAATAGATTCATTTGACACCAATGTTTTTAAAACGGAAGTTATCAGAGCGTGAGATTCAACTTGATTGTTGAATGGTACCGTTTTTCACACATTGTTCAGTGATATAACGGTATTTTCCATCACAGTAGGCCTGGCCACCATTCTACGTTTATATGGGCAACTTTGATCTTAGTTCAGGGAGACTTCACTGTCTTTTTTTTCGGCGGGGTCTCACTAGAATTGGTAGCTGAGGTCGCATATTTCCAGCCTTCTAATGGACATCCTCATGTACGAGACCTCATTGCGGTACCTCTGTTCGGCGTGCAATTGCTCCTGCAAAATGTTACCCACAATCAGCTGCATAACAATTGAGGTAATAGGTACCACATGTTGCCCAAGGAGTGAGCAATGGTATAGTAATATTTACCTTCTTCATAAGAAATATAGATTTCATATCTTAGTGCTTCATATTGGGTACAGTAGCATCCATGAGCCTTTGTGGTGATTCCTTGGTACCTGCTATCAAGGTACGGCATGTTCGTCTTGTGACTTTGTGGCAGTGCGTGGACAAAGAAAAATTTCAAGGAACCAATTTGGCACATGGAAAGGAATCTGTGCGTCCTTATGAACATTCTAGCTCGCTTGCAGTATCTGTTGGATAAGAATATTGAAACACCGCCTTGAAAATTTGCGACATTGCGCTAAAAACATACTTAAAAGCTTTTTTGGTCTGACGCCATTCAGAGTATGATTCGTCAGAGAGGAAAGTATAGATATATGGCAACCTATTTATACGAAACGTAGCAAAACTAGCCAATCATAAACAAGAAAGGAAACAAAGAAAGAGAAAATGAAGAAACAAAACATTACTGGAAGAGTCCAAGTGAAAAAACGAACTCTTTCTGCCTAAAGAGTACTGGTTTTCTTGTTTTAATGTAGACAGACTCAAGTACACTTAGATGAAAGGACGATCTAGCTGTGCCAATTATCTGAAAATTCTTGTCGTTATGCATTTTGGCGCATTCTGAATTTTCTAGTAAAAGTTGGCCTATGGCAGACTCCCATGTTTTGGTAGTCATTATCGCTTAGCAAGCGCGAGGTGACTGTGACGGTTCTCTAGGAGGAATTTATGCTTGGCGTGCAGTGGCTAGAACATGTTTTTTTGTGTGGTAGGTACACATTCCTTGTGAATGGATGGCAAGATCTTCCTAGTCGTGAAAATCCTTCTTGGATTGACAGCAGAGAAACACTTAACTACAGCGTTTTAATCTGTGTTTCTATGCGGATAGAAACATTGCCTAGCCAAGGAAGTTTTAAGTATACAGGACATTATTGAGGCCCAAAAGATTTTTCGGTTTCAAAATCAGTGATCTTTTCTCGAAGAATTCTAGAAACAACTGTAGATCAAATGTTGGCAGTAGTAGAAGCTTGTATTAAGAGGAGTTATCAGTTCTTGTGTTGGAGATGGAAAGGAGCAAGTGTTATATTTTGGTGGTTGAGCATAGTATAAAGGAAGTGTTTTTCAGTAATCTTTTCTCATGGATAGGACTAAAAAGGAAATAAGACAGAAAGATTTGATGACGCCTCTTTGCCATTGACGGTTACTCGATTACTCTCTTCCTACCTGCTGTGTTGTGTCTTGTTACTCTTCATGTTAGTATTTTTTATTTCTTCTCAAGGTCTGTCGGTTGGCTTACGAGATAATGAACAGTAAACATCCAGATGCGTCGCAAAAATTCCAATCCCTAGATGACATATACTATTTTGGTGGGCAAAATGAACATAAAGTAAGAGCCATCTTTGATCATAAAGCTGAAGGGCCTGATGAGCTCGAGTTAGAAAAAGGAGATGAAATAGCAATTGCTGGCAATCATTGGGATGGGTATTCGAAAGGGCAATCTCATAGAACACGGCGAGAAGGCATATTTCCATCTTATAAAGTGGAAAATGTGATAAGTAAAGTTGAATTCCCGACTTATGATGATTTGTAACAGGACATTTAATAGAAAACTATATTAAAATTCCATTATTTTGACCGCTAACGCTCTAGAGGACGAAAAGTTGATTTTTTATGAAGGTGAGATAGCAAAGGTTGATCTTGCATCACTTCATAGTACTTCTCATTTGACATAAGTAGTAATCTTGCCCTAATCATATCATTCCGACGTGGCCTTAATAGAACCAGAGTTAAAGATGGGGTTTAAAGTTTCCTGAGTGATTAAAAGACACGTCATTAAAAGATACACCTTTTCACGTGTAACATTTGCCTATTTCGACAGTATGAAGTAAGCTAAATCCGTTGAATTATAATTGAAAGGATCGTGAAAAGAAAGTGTAAACTTGGCGAGTCTAATTGAAGATTAAATGTTTTTTTCTTTTTCAAGAGGAGTACGTTTGTTCCAAGTTTTTAAGAAATACCTTTCTTGAATACAGAATACTTCTTACCTATGTTTAAACGATTACAGTGTACAGGACACTATGAGTTGTTCAGGGGAATACGTAAAGGTATAACAAAAAGGAACCTGGTAGACAGCCTGTTGCTATGGAGATGAATAATTATGTACTTTGAGAAGATTCAAATAACGGACAGTTTATAGATTTAAAATAATGGTCAATAGATACAACAGAGTTAGCATTGGAAACCATTACAGACGTATGCCTCATTTCTGGAACCAATCTTCACTGAAAATAAAATAACTTAACTACTGGAATCATTACAGGCATTTCCTATATTTTCTCCAGTACTCATGAACAGACACTTAAGCTTGGTTACGTAGCTTGTTTGCCTATTTCTGGAGTATCAGGGGTCTGTGTACTAGCATTCCAAGATAAGTCATTGGAATGGTAATAACGGTACTTCGAAAAAAAAAGTTTTTTATGTAAACATTTTTTTTCATCAAGATGTGCTGGCCTTGACACTGGAACTCAACTGTCGGACGATAAGGCTAGATTGGGTTATATCGGTTATCGTTGCGTCTGAAGCGTGATGACTTTCCGTAGGGTAGACAGTAATCCCCCCTAGCAAAAATGTCTATTCCATCCCATCCCTGCATGCACTGCTCAAATTTGCGTCTTGTGGTTGTTTTACTCTTGGTCTTGTACCTCACTTCAAAATGAAAGCAAAAGTTACACCGGCTGAGAATTGCATCTAGTTCAAAAGCCACCCTATAGATAATCTGCAGAGATGTGATATTACGTTGTACTAGAGCTCTATCTTACCCAGACCCGTTGGACGTCCAGGTAGATCTTATTGCATACTTATCATTAGAAAGCAATTGCGCCGAGGTTGCGATGGCTTTGTTTGATAAATTGTATTTTTATTGTTTTTTTGCATACATTCTTAAAAATAGCTGTATGTAATTTTGATTATGCAAAAGGGAAATCATACCGTTGTTCATTCTATACTTGACCATGAGGCCGTATAGTGGCAACTAGATGTATCATATTGTTCATTTAGACAGAGTTGTTCAGAGGCACAAATTGTGAAATCATATAGCAAGTTATCTAATTCTAACAGATGTTATAACGGAAATTAGTTTATATTAAAACAATGTGCTTCGGCACTGTACTTCCTATCGCTGAAAATACAACGCAGTCTCATTAAAGTGTTCTTATTAGTTGATACGTCACTTTGTATCCATATCGAGCCATCTGAGCCAACAAACAGAAAAACGGCGCTGTTCACTTATCATACCAGTAGCATGTAATAGCTCGTGCCCAGTTCGCTCTCTATTTTGCACTGGGTTCGTGATCAGATTTAATATATTCATTACCTACTTTAAATAAATCAAGACTCGGGTACAACGGACAATTCAGTTTATACTAATGTCTGTGTATGTAAAAAAATGGCAAATTGTTTAAGGCAAAGCTTTGACGTAGACGACAGCAGGCCTAGCGTCTTAGCATACTCCATACGTTTTCTGAATATTAAGAGCGGTTAAGGAACGTCAGTTTAAAGGAGGAATTTTTTCTTCACGTATTGCGAGATGTCTTACATTTTAAAGCATTGTTAATATTTCACTCTTACAAATTGGGCAATTGTAATAGGTGCCAAAACCGAGGCACGTAAGCTTTCAGCTAATTTGTAAATGCAGGTAAATAGTTGAATATATGATTGATAAAATGATTTATTCGGTGGGAGGAAAGGCACGCCAGAGATCTATACCAATTTAAAACATGCCTCAACAACTATTGCGGCGTATATCATGCTTTATTGACCATGCCTTATTAGTAAGTAGATAGAAATAATAGATATTTAGAAAGGTAGATGAAAACAGTTTCAACACTAGCATATGAAATACTTAAAAGAAATTTGCTTGACCTTGAGTTTGACGAGAAAAGCACTTCAGTTAATTGAAAGTGATATGTTAACGAAGACTTTCCTTTGTTTGATTCAGTTTCAGTACAAAGGTATTACCCGGTGCAGTAGTTTCAATTGGCCCGCTGGGTGTACCTTTAAACGCGTACTAACCTTAAGCGCTCAAGCAGAAAGTTTTAAGGATAAAATTTGCGAAACTATGTTTGCAAAGTTTGATTTTGAAATTTTATATGCATAATTTAGTTACTTGATAAATTTAGATGGTTTGCTCGATACGTTAATCATTAAATTTATTCGAGTTTTTTGGTGACAGGAAGTCAATGTAGATATGATAGATCTATAATCAGTTAACGGTGATCACTACCGCGCTACTAAACAATGATTGTCCAAGGATGTTGCAATCAAAGGGAATGATCCATAAGCATAAGTTCATGTTATTTGTCACACAACAAACTTGGCAGGACATAATGCTTCACCTGCCTAGCTTGTCGCTCGTCTCGTGGTGGACAATTGACAAATGGGCAAACCTAAAGTACTCGTGCCATGTTGTTTTTAGTGCACTAACCGGACCCTTTATATGTACTCGATACGCGTTCAGTGCAGTCTCTGAAAGAGATTACTTGGATGTTTATGCAGTTCACTTCTCGTCATGCAATATACCACCAAAAATCAACTTTGCTTCTTACAATTAAAGAGTCCAGTACTCGTGTACAAGTTCAACCAACTCGTTTTACAACGCTGCGTATACTCTTAAGGACCGCAAGGTAAACCGATGTCGGCAACGAGCACGTATCTGGCCTAAATAATGAACGATTTCTTACTGCTATTTATATATACTGTATCCACGTGCTGTTTCAAAATGTTGAAGGTCTAGTTAGGACGTGCACCCTACATAATGAACCGCATAATCTTTTGGACGGTTACTGTTAAATATTCGCAGTTTTAATTCAATATAATAAAGATAATGACCTACCTTCCATAAGTCACAGCTTCGCCTTGAATCGTACAGTAAAAGTATCTGGCAATTCTGATTTGAGGAAGACACTTGGCTCAACAACCCAGTTGTCATCAACTCCATGGGTCGAATGAAGCATATTGGATACTGTAGCCTCCTTTTCTTGTTTGGCCTTTGTGTCTCACTTTAAATTACTATGTCTTGAGAGGGCAAAAAGGCGAAGCTCACTTTGAAAAGGGAAACAATACAATATATTAAGACGTAGTCGTCGGTGTGGGTGCGTGCGTGCGTTTGTTTTATGTATGCGTTCAAGGAATTGAAATAGCTCAAACTTTCCGGGTAAAAGGAATAGGTCCAAATGCTATAAAATATTTAATGTTGTTGCAAAGCATGTTAAGTTAGTAAAGCAATCAACCCGACCAAGACATTGAGATCTAAACGGCAAATCGGGGAGAGTCATTATTACTATCTTTATTTGTGTGGCCAGCATACAAATCAAGAGGCAATCGTCAACGATGAAATACCATGGGACTGGTATAAGCAATAAGAAATACACACAAGCCAACGAAAGAAGAAAACAGAGAACATAAAGAACTAGTGAGTTGTCAATTGGCAGATGAATCTCTATGGTTTCCATAAGAATGGTTTAAACTTTTATCTGGAGTCCAGGGATGTTGTTTTTATGTCGTACAACGTCAATTTGATAAGGAAGCATGGTGTGATCTGTGACTAGAGAAAAGTGAATACAGCAAGCCCAAAGTATATCATTCGAACTAGAAATTTGCGAAGTCCACGGGGTCAAGTTGAAGAACATCGTAGAGTTGACGTTGTACAAAATATCGTCAAGTGGTACAAACATTCTTCAATTTTCTTTTAAAATGCAACTTTATACATATCTTTTTATGAGCAACTTGACTCGGGACCAGTCCCCCAAAGTTTCAATATCTGAGTCCTCAAACGGTAACGTTGTTTATGAGTTGTTAGCTTTTAGCAAGCGGAAAGACAACTAACACTCCACAGTAAAACATCATCTACAGAACCAATACATTGATAAGTAAACTTGGAACAAAACTGGTCTCTTTCACACGCAGTTTGTAAACAATCTTTTCATAAATGCTTGATAACAAACTCAGTAAATTGTTAACAAAATAATAAATAATACTGAATAAAAAGCATATAACAACGTAACACTATGATGCTCAACTTTCCATTCTTTAACAATCAAAGAAATAGGATAATTTCAGTTGCTTATGAATGACACGAAAAACGGCAGCGGAATAGCACGCATGAAAAGACGTTTTCCACTAGGCGAATTTACTCACGATTTTTGCGCGGAGAAAAAAATTGGATTCAAAGCTTTTTTTAGTTTCCCACAGAAACTCCAACTATCTTTGTATTGCTGTCACTTGACGCTTAAATTTGTTCATAAACGTCCTTTGGAAGATAGCTGCTTTACATCCCAGGTATCTACTGCTGCTAAAATCTCGATTATTGAGTATACGGCTGCCGAGAAGATGCGAAAGACGGCTGCAAAAGTATAGAAATAGATTTTAGATAAGGAAGATCCAAGAAGATGGAAATGCTAAGGGCAAAGTATCATTTGATCAAAGAACTGAGACTGCATGATACCATAGTGAATCAAAGGACGGATTAACTATGATGATACAGACTGCTTTGTCCAGATGAACAAACTTTGGTACTACGATAAATAAGGCAGGAAAACCTTATAATAGGAAGCGCTGATATTCTCAGGTAACTCAAAGTGTTAGTACTCTTGAAGTATAAAGTATTAACAATTGTTTTGATATTATTTGAGATCAAAGTTTCTTCAGCGATGTGTCTCCTTTTTGCTGTTATTTCTACTGCTATTGTTGGCGCGAGTCTGGGTCATGGATGTCACGTGTCACTTCCACAAATCTAATTGGCTTGCAGCTTTAAGAAAATTGAACCCGTTTGAGCTCACCTTTTCACTGTGAACAGTCACCACGAATGAGCTCATGTGTGAATATTGAAGTACGCATGCGTATGCTGGAAAAACGTGGCTTTAAGCGAAAAAGTTCACCTAGTGGGAAACAGGCTTAAAACACGGAAAAAGTACAAATTCAGATGCTTTTACATATTTTGTTTATCTGCCCACTATTCTCACTATGTCGATATCTTTCTTTTCATAGGAGGTGGAAAATATGTTTTGTGCCCAATAAATCCGAATATAGACCCGTAAATGTATATTGATAGAAAGACGTAAGTGGTTGCAGCGACTTGTTAGTGTTCTAGATCGTTGGTGATTCCAAAACGGAAGCTGTGACGTTAGGGAATAGTTGAATGTATGGATTTTGGGTAGTAGTTGTGAGGGTCAGCGCAAGACCTCGACTAGCAGGTCTATACTACTTTGATTGCTATGAAGGAAGAATGTGGAATACCTAATCTATCTCTATCTCTTCTATGTATGTATGTATGTATGTATGTATGTATGTATGTATGTATGTATGTATGTATGTATGTATGTATGTATGTAT
>JANTCA010000131.1:0-12932 GCA_024741275.1 Chironex yamaguchii
GAGGAAGAAGAAGGCAAGTCAGCAAAAAGAATGTTTAATATTCATTCAGCATTAAATTACTGCTTTGGTGTGGCTATTCGTAGAACATACCCAATGTTAGATAAGGCACCAGTGATGGTCACATTGGCACAGAATGAGAAATTTGGTGATTACCAGTGCAATAGTGCCATGGCAATTTCTCAGGTATGCATCTTGGGTCGCTTTTCTGGTATCTCCGGGAGAACCTTGAATTGTCTAAAGTGGATAAGCTTGTGAATATTTGTTTAGGGTAGAAGGATTGTTCAAATGTACCACCTAAAAGAAATTGTCGACATTCTTGATTACCAGCCCAAGACCCCCTATGTTAACATATCAATTGTATGTGTTAATCAATCAATCAATCATTCAGTCAATTAATCAAATGTCAAGTCAATGATAAATTAATTTACCTATTTATCTATGTCTATTTAGATTTAAGTTTAGGTTAAATAAAAATTCACTTTTGATTGTTTCAATAATTTTTCTCGGAAAACTGTTCTGATTTACATTTTATAGAACGTTCTTGCAACATACAAAGACAGATGTCGCATAGAAGAAGAACATAAATTGTGAATACATAAAAAACCCTATTTTACAAGAATTTAATACATTGTTTATATATATGTTTAGCAACACATAGCTAACAAGTAAAGCAATTCACATTGCAGCAATTACACTAATCTTCAGATGGCTTAAATCAAAAACATACACAAAAGAGCTCCCCTTAAGTAGTACTGACAAATAGTGAAAAGTTGTGAGCAGTGACAGAGCCATGGGGGCTATGGACTTTTGAAATCATGGCTATCCCAATTTGCTTGAAATGACAAAATTGCGGGGACAGTATGGTATTTCAATATAATCTGTGTTTTTATTATTTTTACTTTAGTTTTGATAACAGAAGCAGTGTTTTTTTGGCATTTGGGTCGGAACAAAGTGTCATGTGATATGTGGATGAATGTCTGCATTAGCTCAACCGACCAAACAGTTCTTATCTGCTCCAATGGGTTCAGTTAGCTGTGAACTTGAGTTCAAAGTGGCATCAAATAACAGCATTCGGGACAGAATTAAACTGCTTCTGAGAAATGTGGAGGTTTTGCTATTTTTATAATGCAATCTTTGTTTACAGTAGCATTACACTGAATTTGATGCTGATGCAGGAAATGAGGAAGTGATGGTAGAAGTTGAAGATGAGGAGAACTTATGTATGTTCAAATAGTAAACAATTAAAGTCGGCATAACCTGGCTAGATCATATACCGTAGGCAGATGAAAATATTTGTTTCATGGAAGACTATCAACCTCTATCCTTTTAGTTCTATTTTGACCACTTATCCTTGGGACTTTCTTTTTTTTTATTTGTTTGTTTGGTGTTGTTTTTATACCCCATATTCTTGCACTTTTCCACATTCTTTTTTCACGAAAAATTTTTTTCTTCTTTATTGTACTCTGTTAATATAAATATTTCTACAACTTATTGTAACATCAAATTCTGGTTATGAAGAATGGAATGTCTTCGAAATGTTAAGAAATGATTATGGCCTCTTTATTGGAGTGTTCTCCTCGTCATATACAATATGTTTATTGTCTCAATACTTGCAATTCGTTTCCTCATTAAACTACTTTTTCCTGCCAATATACCAATTTATACTCTCATCCTGCAAAATACTACTTTCGTGTACAGTCCTAGCCCCAATCCTGAATGGAATTGACTGAATCCTGATAAACTGTGATCCTCAATGCTATTTCAACCATTAAAACTATTACTTTCTACAACTCCACAGACTCCACATTTCTTTTTACCATCCTTGTAACAATCTCTAAGCACTAGTTTGGCTCCAGCATATGCAAAGAAAATTTGTCTGTTATCCACAGGGTAGTTGCAGAGTAGTAAGATATCTGCAATGACAAGGTCCCATATATATAGATGACACACAACCTTTAGTTTGATGAATGGTTAATATTGTTGTAGTGTTTTGAATTTACTTTTTACCCAAATCATGAAAAATAACATTTTCGTATGCTTCTGTGCTTATTAATAGCAACTGAAATCTTTAGGAATGTCAGCAACACCACGAGACATTGCAGCTGATATTTTGAAAAATTTACCAGAAAATAACATGATTGAGAAGGTATGTTTTTGATATTGTGTTGTCATGAATTGTCTGCGTTACCTTGAAATGTCTGCAGTATGTTGAAGCATCTCCGGTATCTTGAAATTTATCCGTTATGTTGGAATGTCTAAGTCAGTGGTACTCATTATGTCGATTGCTCAGGCATTTTGAGCAGATTGCATCCCCTCGTTCATTCGAGTGTGATTAAGGCTGGCTGTCAGCAGCTAATGACTGAGCCGTGCATCCCTGAATCAGCTCGGTGCAAGTCATCAGAGCAGTAATCATCATTCAAATAATTACAAACGTGTAAAAAGTTTGCAATGGTGTTGTGCAATATTTACTCATAACGTCATGCAAGGTACATCAAAATGCATTGTTCAGGTGAGGATTCTGAATACATTAACAAAGAAATATATGTTTAACATTTTTGTATTAGGTGGTAGACCTTTCTGACACGATCATTTTAAAAGCAGCTCACATACTAAAATTTTCTGAGGAACCCCGGTGTACGTTGTGTTGAAATGTCTGCATCATCTTGAAATGTCTGCCCTATCTTGAAATGTCTGCCCTATCTTGAAATGTCTGCATCATCTTGAAATGTCTGCATCATCTTGAAATGTCTGCCCTATCTTGAAATGTCTGCCCTATCTTGAAATGTCTGCATCATCTTGAAATGTCTGCATCATCTTGAAATGTCTGCCCTATCTTGAAATGTATGCCCTATCTTGAAATGTCTGTGTTATCATGAAATGTATTCGTTATCTTGAAATGTCTGCAACTAAAAGTATGTCTCTTTTTTATTTCCTTCGATATAGACCGATGTGGCAGGCCCAGGATTTATCAACATTCATTTGAAACAAAATATTGTCTGTAATATCATTGATGGCATTCTTAGACAAGGAGTGAAACCACCTGGTGTTGATAAAAATAGAAAAGCAGTTGTTGACTTCTCATCTCCAAACATAGCAAAGGAGATGCATGTGGGTCATCTAAGATCAACAATTATTGGAGAAAGTATTAGTCGATTACTGGAATTCGCTGGCCACGACGTGCTAAGGTGATTCCAGTAAATATTACGTCTCTCTCCTACCACTACTTTGAAACTCTTTTTTGTGTTACTGTTCTTGCTTAACTTTTATCTGTTTATAATTTTTATATGATGTGGGCCAGTGTACCTCAGATCAAATATCGAAGTTTTCATTTACAGTTCTGCTGCTGATTAAAACAAATACTTGAGTTATCGTGAAATTTTTCGTTGCCATTTGGTGCAAAGATATAACCTTTCGATGGTGTGCAGTTGAAAATCTGGTAAAATCATATAGATAGTGACTGAGGAGAACTTCCTGGACTTCCTTCAAGAAAGAAACAAACCAGTAAAGATGTACATCACAGTTGATTAATTTGACATCTTTTCTAACAAAACCCAACGTATAACAAGAAACAAGGGCGTTAAATGCTAAGAAACTCATGAGAAACTAGCATCTAGGAAGAAATGGCTGGCAGGCCATATTTGGCTGCTGTACATCAGTTGTTATTTTCCTACTAACTCAAGACGTGTTAAGATTCGTTCCCAAAGCTATGTGAATGTTAGGTAGCGAGGGACTTTTATTATAAAATTTGACTGGGCGATCTGGCCCAAACTTTATTGTGCGTAGCAGGTTCTGTGACTATTACTGTCATGGAATATCATGGATTGATAAGTTCAAAATTGAACTTGTCTGGTGCGTTGTAACAACCTCAGTTCCATTGGCAAATGCTTTCACGGCGATGACAGCAGCTCCTTTACACGTTGGATGATTCACGATTTGTTCTCGATGTTATGCACCAGATTTTGTCACGTACTGCTTTGACTCGAACATCTCGATTTTATGACCGATAATACCCTCTCAGTGTTCTCCCTGGGAAAAAATTTGTGCTGGGGTCCAGGGGGTGTTCTGAGCTTACGCTATTTTTGGCCTGAAAATGCCTTGGAATGGCTTTCTAAAAGATGCCAATTGATGTGAATTGGTGTGTTTGTGGGGCATAGCGGTAGGGGTGGAAGCCTAGCGGTATATGAGAGCAGCGTAGCGGGCCCCACGCAAAAACGCTCCAGGGAGAACACTGCCTCTTTGCCCTACTTCAGGAAAGTGCTCAGTTCCTTCATTGCTCGTTTCTTTTTCTTTGCAAAAGGATCAACGCAGAACCATTCATGTTGTTTGATTTGCCATTGACACTTATTTATTGATAATGAGAATTATGTACTGATAACGAGAGCTATCGCACGCCATTCCCAGTAAGGCCTGATTTTGATTGGTGGTTCTTGTCTAAGGGGATGCGAGCAAAATATGATGAAGGGTATTTGTATTTTTGATGTGCTTTTATCTTAATTATATTTTTGCAGGATAAACCATGTTGGTGACTGGGGAACACAATTTGGAATGCTCATTGCTCATTTGGAGGATGAATTTCCAGACTATGCTCAAGTCTCACCGCCTATTGGTGACTTGCAGCAGTTCTACAAGGTATCTGAAATTTTTATTACTGTGTACGGCCACTTGCGCTTGCAAAGCGAAAATGACTGCCAAAACATGCGATTCTGCCATAGGCCAACATTTACTAGAAAATTCAGAATGCGCCAAAATGTATAAGGACGAGAATTTTCTGATAATTGGCACAGCTAGACCGTCCTTTCATCTAAGTTTATTGGAGTCTGTCTTCTTGAAAAACAAGAAAACCAGTACTCTATAGGCAGAAAGAGTTCGTTTTTTCACATAGACTCTTCCAACAATGCTTTGTTTTTCCATGTCTTTTTGGTCTTTTTTCTTTCTTTTTTATGACTGGCTAGTTTTATTACATGTTTCGTAAAAAGACGTTAACGTATTCTCTGTTTTCCGTTGTGATAATTTATCCTCCGAAGCGTGTATGACGGGAAAAGGTTTATAGTATGTTTTTTGCACAATGTCGCACATTTCCAAGGCGACTGTTATGCTTGTTTACACCGAGAAGTTATTTTTAAGAAAAGCACCCGAATACATTACAGACTGAAGACATGCTCTTATTACGGGATAACAATCCCGGCTGGGTCACCTGTTAAAAGTGAATAAACAATTAAAGTATTCACATTCGTTGTTTTTTGAACGATGTCGTGGGATGGTTAAGACGATTGCAGTAGAATTGTTCCGCTATACCTCGTTCCAAGCCCAGGGAGCTTGTTTGGATAGAGGAAGAGAGTTTGGGTCTGGTGATCTCTATCAAAGTCTAGCTGAACAATCGACTCTGGGTAGGCCACAACAGATGGTTCCAGTCATCGCGTCTTAAGTGTGTACTTGCGTAGCACGATGAACCGGTCCGGTTGTCTTTGGCAGCACACGAGTTTCTGACGAAAGCCTGCCACTGAAATCGGTTAGACGCGATATGGCTCGCTACATCTACTGGATCCTGATTGTTCGCATGGAGCAACCGGGCAACTTCTATATCAGTGACAAGATGTTTCCTCCACAATAGTCTCGGTGCAGACTGCGGCATTGTCCCGCCATGAGGACGCTGACTCCAGAATACCAGTTTAGGGAGTCTAGACACCTGCATTCGGCAGCAAAGGCCGAACCAACGGAGGCGATTCTTGCGAACAGCTGTTTGGACAGTTGGCTGGTTGCAGCACCTTTGGGGGATGACGTCATTTCTCTGGCGATCAAACAAACTGACGCCGAGCATGGTACAAAGACAATGCATCTGGATCCTCTTAAATGTGTACACTGGATATTAGGGGGTGTAAAGACAGAATGACATGGCGTGGCATCCCTTGATTCCAAATGGCAGCTGCAGTTACCAGTATTACTGCTGACAATTTGTAGTTTTACTATTCGTCTAATTGTTACTTCATTATGACCCGTAATACAATCTGTTTATTTTTCAGGCTTCAAAGAAAAGATTTGATGAAGACGAGGAATTCAAAAAGCGGGCATATGATCGAGTTGTTAAGCTTCAGGCTGGAGTTCCCAATTTCAGAACAGCGTGGAATATGATTTGTGATGTCTCACGCAAAGGTAGATGCTTTATCCGTCTGAATAGTATTGGACACAGTCACTGTCTCAAACTAAGCACCGCCTGTTAACTTTGTCTTTAACTTTGACTAGCCTTACCAGAATCTTCTGCCCTCCATTCCTAAGTGGAGAGGACCCTGGCTCAAACCCTGCCACATTAATGGATTTTTCTACAACACTTGAATACTGTCTAAGATAAGCGATATTTGTTTTCGCTTATAGTCGTTTGAAAGTCTTTGAAAGAATTTTTGATGTCCATAGAGGTATTGTAACCATGTGCGTTCATGCAATGTGAATCGGGTTGGTTTAGTTTTGATAAACAAGTTGAATTTGATTCAGGAAGACAACGCTTGAAGGAATCAGCGACATTGGTTGACATCACTGGTGAAAAATAAAATTCTCACAGATATTTCAATTTAAGGACGTCTGCATAATTTACTTTACTTCAACTCCTGTAACCAACACGATAGAGCATGATATAAAGCTTAGAGGTATATTGAGCAGTCAGAAGTCGCGTCGTTGAAACGAGGCCTGACGTTAGGTTTTTTTCCTCGATAATTTGATGAAGATTTGCAAATGAAGAGCCCCTCAGAAGAACTGGCCATTGATCGGTGGATTTAATAGAACGAAAAGAGAGGCAAACTGCCAAACTTGGCAAGACATGTTTCATGGAATCAATTTGCAGGCGTCAAGGGATACAATTTTTGATGTGACACGCTAGAATGAATAGAGGCCACGACGCAAGGGATTGTGATATTTTTAGTTCTATATCTGTATTGAACAGTGATCTCTATTCCCCTTTTCACAGAATTTCAGAAAGTGTATGATAGGCTTGATATTTCACTGATTGAAAGAGGAGAATCATTTTATCAAAATAGAATGCAACAAGTAGTAGAGGATTTGGATAGTAAAGGTATGCTATGTTTACATCGTCTTAGCTAAAGCGTAGTCATATTCCATTTCTTGCATTGCGCGTTATGAATAATAACTCATATCTTCTTGAGTAAACAAGTGTCCTAATGTTTTAACCTCTTTTGCTGTAGGTAGTACTGAAAGTCTTGTAGGTAGTACTGAAAGTCTGTCAACTTGTCTGCCTCTCTCCTACCTAGCAACTACCTACCTACCTACCTACCTGCCAACTACCTATCTATCGACTTACCTCTATATCTCTCTACCTTCATATCTATCTTCCTACATATCTGATGTCCATCCATTCGTCCATCCCATCTTACCGTCCATCCATCCGTGCGTGCGTGCGTGAGTCCGTCCATCCTTCCATCCATCCATCTATCTATCCATCTATCCTTGCATCCATCCATTTATTCATTTATCCATGTTTGCATCCATCCATCCCTCCATCCATGCATTCATCCATGCATCTATCCATCCATCTATCCGTCCATCCATCCATCCATCCATCCATCCATCCATCCATCCATCCATCATTCATCACTGTATCATCCGTCCTTCTGCCGATCGGTCTGTGTGAATCATTTTCATTTTGTACTCTGTTAGGTATAAATGTATTGGAAGAAGGACGTAAGGTGGCATTTGCTAATGGTATTAAAGTACCTTTGACTGTTGTGAAATCTGATGGTGGGTTTACGTACGACACATCCGACCTCGCCGCACTGAAGCAGAGAGTTGACGAAGAAAAGGCAGATTGGTTGATTTATGTTGTCGATGCTGGCCAAGTAAGCTAATAGATATTTATTCTCTGTATTTCTGTGACATCAACCTCGACTATAATTCTGAGCGTGTTGTTAGTAGTACTGCTAATCCGATTGACACTGAGAACGTCTCTTCATTCCACTCTTAGAAGGTATGTGGTAGGTGCTCAACAGTACCCAGCTCTATAGCTAGTGTCAAATTTAAGACATCATCGGGGGGAGACCACATCACAATTTCCACCGTTATTCCTTGTCTGCTTCAAGGAAGAGGTGGGACGAGGAGAAATTCTCAAAACACGGGATTTTATCATTTATTTTGTGGCGGCACCCCTCTGCGTAATACAAAGACCAAAATGAACTTTGTTGAAGTCATAATTCTATTTTCCCGGGAGTCCCAAATTTCGCAGCGCATTAAGTTAAATATATTCTCCTGGACACATCTTTGTTATTTAATGCAGCATGTCAATCCTATGATACCACGTTTGGTCTTCTTATGATGTCCTTGGCATAAAAGAAACTATCATTTGGTACATGTGAACCATTGTTGCATGTTAACAACTTGTGCTTGTAAATCAATTGTGGGTGTTATCCAATTGAGGGCGTGATCCATTTTTGCGTGTTAACAACTCGTGCTTATGACCAAATTGTGGATGTGAACCATTTTTACATGTTCACAACGTGTGATTATGTATCAATTGTGGATGTGAACCAATTGTATGTGAACCATTTTTGCATTTCCAATGTCTGTACATTTGCATAGATTGTGAGAACTGTTCGTTTTTTGTTTTTTATGTGCATGTAAACCCGGCATGAAGAACATACGTTTACAGGAAAAGTCCTGCCGAATGCCATAAAATCGTAAAAACCGACATGTCTGATCTTTAATGTCTCGGTTGTTATTGTTGGATAGTAGATTTTCCCAGCAACTATTGTAAGGACCTGAACATTAAGATGTTTTGTGCAGGCTGTTACTACTACTATGTTGGTGAAACGTCACGGCGTTTTTCAACATGGATCTGTGAGCATTTGACAGAGACTGGAATTCGAATGTGTTAAGACATCTATAAGGGTCACAAGAATGTAAAAATACATGTCCAGAGAATTCCTTTACCATGTTTGATTCCGCTGCATCATCTTAGCAGCTCAAAATAATAAAAGCACGTAGAGAGCACAGATCTTCGCCAAGGCAGCTGCGGTGTCCGCATTATACATATCACCACCAAAAAATAATTATCTTTAAGTTAGGCTTTTATCTTTAAATTTCTGACCTATCCTGAAAATTTGTCAAAATCCGTCCATAACGTTTTGAGTTGTTTTGCTAACAAACAGACAAACAAACAAACAAACAGACAAACCAACAGACAGACAAACAAACAAACAAGCAAGCAAACCACGCCAAAAACAGAACGTCTGTGGCGGAGGTAATGAAACAAACAGTACAACATTTATTGGGAAAAGCCTTTTTGTGCTTTACCTTGTAAATCTGGCCCTTTATTTTTAACTTTTAACCATTAAAATGGCCTTTGTTTATGGCTCTGTATTTCTAGTTAATATCTTCTCTTCAAAATTTTTTATTTAAATTTTTATTTGAAGTTGTTTTCATTGAAATGTCAGTTTCGGTTGTTTTTATTGCATTTAGCGTAGAAAAGAGATTCATGTGTTTTTTTGTAGACTACTGATGTATTTTATGTATTTATATATTATTTATGTATTTTATATTTAAGATGGGATATTTCGTTTTATGAGTTCGTTTTCTGTTTGGTTATTAATTGCACTGTGACACCTTAAACATTTTGGAAAAACAAGAGGCAATAGAATTTAATTTCTTCATGACGTCTTTTCTGAGTAGTTAGTAAACACATTTATGTAACATTTTACAGGGAGAGCATTTTAAGACTGTATTTGGTGTTGCAGAAAAAGCTGGGTGGATTAATCGTGCCGTACACCGAGTTGAACACATTCCATTTGGGGTGGTGTTGGGAGAGGACAAGTAAGTAATATTAAATACCGGATAGAGCTGTTTTACATTTTCATCCGTAGCAATCGTTTCATAGGAGATATCTCACTTTTATCAAGCTTAAATTTAATAGTGGAAAGTATCCAGAGTAATTCAATTGAATTTAGGGATAATTTTCTTTCTGATTTAAATAACGGCAACGTAAAAAAAGAGCTGCGACGAACAGAAAGCAGAGATATGGGAAGAAACGGAAAAGAAGATGTGGGAAGGAAAAGGAGAAAAGAAATTGCAACTAACGGAAAAGAAGATGTTGGAGAAAGAAGGAGGAAAGAAATTGCGAGTAAAGGAACAGAAGATTGTAGAAAGAGAAGGAGGAAAGAAATTGCAACTAAAGGAACAGAAGATTTTGGAAAAAGAAGGCAAGAAGAGATGGCAAGCAAAGGAAAAGTAAGAGGTGAGCAGAAAAGGAAGGAAAGAAGTTTCAAGTAAAAGAAAGTTGTGTTAAGCAAAGGGAGGAAAGAGATGGCAAGTAAAGGAAAAGAAGAGGTGGGAAGGAATTGAAAGAAAGTACAGTTCAGGTCTACGTCGATCTGTAATCATTTTAAGGGTATTCTGTAGTTCGACAGAAACTAATTTAAAAATTGCAGCATTCGACAAGCATTCAAAGGTTTGTTACTTATGAAGAGACATCAGTGAGGCTATTTATAGCAAGAAGAAATTGCTTAACAAAATGCTTTCTACGTCGGTATGTATTGGTATTTGTATGGTGTGTTATTACTGTATCGTCTGATGCCGGTGGGGTATTAACTCCGGAACTGTAGATGAAGACTCTGCCGAATCATTGTTTAAAGAGATATCACGTTTTAGCCGATGCTTTTTTAGCTTACAGTAATGTAGTTCAATGGAGCTCATGTTTAACACATGGAATATCAAGTTTGGTACATGACAACCCTTTTTTGGAACAGGATTGCTGTTTGACGAAAGTTTGCAAATGACGATTCCTTTCACTACACAAGATCATTTTTGTTGTTTTGTTTATCACAAGGAAAAAGTTCAAGACACGATCTGGTGAAACTGTGAGACTTGTAGATTTATTGGATGAAGGCATCAAAAGAGCACATGACAAACTGATTGAAAAGGAGAGAGACAAGGTGAGTGACAACAGAATGGGTATCTTCTCTATTCAAGAGTTTAGAGTAACTACCTTAAGTGCAGTTAACTGTAACACTCGCTTTTGCCAGGATTATAGCAGTGCCGGATAGGAACTGTGTTGGGGCTGCACCATCCGAGAGGGAACTGGGGGGTTGACGAGTTCTGAGCCCCCAAATGGTGTTTGCGGCGAAGTCCCGGGAATCGTTACTGTTTTAGCGTACTTAGAGCTAGAGGTGGCTTTAAGTAAGGCCGGAATACTATAAGGCCGAAAGGATTCATAAGTAAAATGTAGACGTTCACCTACAATATTTCTATGAATAAAAATGAGAAATATTGACAGGAAAAAATGGAAATGGTGAACAACGAAGAACTAATTTTAAACAGTCTGAAAGAACAACAAATTCCAAAGCAAAACAAGAAACTAATGATTTGTAGGTGGAAAACAAAGAGAAATAGATAAGAGATTTAGAGTAAATGAAGAAAGAACTGAGAGATTTAAAGTAAATGAAAATATAAGAGAATTTGTGAACCTGCAACGACCATTTTGATAATTGTAGTAGAACAACAAATGATCTCTGCAAAGGCCTGGTTTGCGTTTTTACCTTAAAACACTAAGATGAATATCTTGCTTGTACGACTGCCATAGAAGCCACCGTGGTATAGTGGATAGGACGACAATCCTGCAAACCAGAGGATGCGGGTTTGAACCCGCGTCGCCACAAGCAAAATACCATTGATGATAGCAGGTAACGGGAGCCCACTTTCATAGAGAGCTCACTTCCTAGTAAATTCCCTAACCCTGGCATGGGAATCAGCAACGCTCAGTAAAAAGTATGCTACAAAAAAATCGAAAAAAAGCGAACTGCCATATAGTTATCATCGTCCTCCGAAGCAGAAAATGGGCTGACAACCAGATGCTCCCCGACGATTGCTGGGTAGGGGCACTTCTTTAAACTGTAAGATCAAGGTTGTACTTGATGGCCCATGGACCAAACCACTTTCTTCATCAATAGCTACCAGAGCACACTGCTTACACATTTGTAAAGTAACTCCATGTTACAACAGTGTAAGGATAACGAAACAACCTCATCTATTTTTGTGAAGAAAGAACAAGGGTAGTTCTTGAAGGGCACCTGTATATTTCTGTCAAGTGGGTTGCAGAATGGTGTGGTTGCCATACAGTTGTAATTGCCTTCAGAAGCAGAAGATGGAAGATGGACTAGTAATCAGATGCTGCGCCAAAAAGCAGAATCTCGTTTGTAAAGTAAAGGACAAGACGTATGTTTATAGGGTGCTTACAGAAATTATGGGGATGTGCCTTTGTCCTTTTTGTTTAAAACTATCAATCAGCCTTTGTAAAGTGTGATCTATGCACCTGAGAACTATCATACGTTCTTTCCTTGCTTACAACGATCCCAGCCGACTGTAGCCCCAACAAATTGGCAAGATGTCATCTGGAGGTTTTATCAGCTTTATTCCCGCTTTAGTTGTGAGTACAATGATTTAGCCGTTGTATAATAGATAAGATGACGAACTTGCAAGCTAGTTCGAATCCGCGTCAGCAAATACAAAAAGCACTGGCGAGGGAAGGTAACGGGAGCCCTCCCTCCTTATGAAGAGTTCACCTCCTAGTAAAACTCCCTAACCCTGGCATGGTAATCAGCTGCGCTCAGTAACGAGTATGTTATTAAAATGTAACCAACATTAAGGTGTTTTTCCTTACGTTTGTGGCTGGAATACATGTACAAATAGATGCATTCTTTGTTACTTTGCAGGTTTTGTCTCCTGAAGAATTAGAGGCTGCAAGTACCTCAGTTGCTTATGGTTGTGTCAAATATGCTGATCTGTCACACAATCGAATGATGGATTATGTTTTCTCATTTGATAAGGTATGGCTAAAAACAGTACTGTCTTTTCAAACAACTGTTAATCTGAGGAGGCTAAGGAATGGCATTCTATTCAACTTCTATGCCACTTTAAATCGGACTTGGTCAAATGTCACATTT
>JANTCA010000132.1:0-12931 GCA_024741275.1 Chironex yamaguchii
CCACTCAAAAGTAACTGATGATGGATAAGGTATATCGGAAACGCGTCTTACAAACTTAAAAAAACAGCAGTGTTTATTAAATGTCTTACAAATCCTATATTGCTGAGGAATTTTTGTAACATGCATATAAAGTAACTGATGAAGACTAATGCGGAAACGTTTTAAATGAAGAGTATATTTTTGAGTATCAATATAAATCTTTATACACTTAGTCTGATTGGGCTTATGAGTACTGTTTATATACATATGTAAATGATTCTAGTTTCTAAAAAGTTCTTCTACCCTTCAATCTAGCCATCAGACTAAATAGTTCTTTTCCAACCATTAAGCTCATACCTACATACTGCACATGGGAACAGTCTCGCTACTATCAACAGCTTTATACAGGCACCAGCTTGTGATTTATTAATATTAAGATCTTGATATCATAAAATCACGACATAAACAGTTCTAGCAATGGCTTTAATTATTAGCCTTGAGTCAGCTCTTCTAAGATGGCATAAACTGATCTATATGCAACACACAAATTGAGTGACATATTGTAAAAATAATAAGGTGAATTAGCAATTTAGTCCTTACAACTCATGCCTTCAAATACTCCACAACCCTGTGATTTTAATGCAAGAGACTACATATTCATGGCATTTAAGCCCCCATGATACAAACCACAGAAAATTATTGAAACGTGCCAGGCAAAACAAACATCTGTTGTAATTTCAGATATACATGTATACTTCTACCTGCTTAGGATAATTTCTTGCTAATTAATGGTCGTCTAACAAAGTATGCACTTAGAAAGAAACACTAAGTAATGACACCTTTCATATAACTTAACTGTTCTTTTCGCAGACACTCGTATGTGACAAACCTCAAGTGCTGCTCTAAGTATCTGTGAAGCAGTAAGTGCTCATAATGGAGTCTTATGTTCACTTAATAGTTCATCACAAACGGTGACAACACGATAACACAACAGTTACTTAATGTCCAGTGTGATCAAAACGGACTGTCACTGCCGTCATTGAGCTGTTCATCCAAAAAGGTGAACTAAGAAGCCATCACCACAGTAGATTACTATTATGCCTTGGCAGATTTCTGACTCTTACTAGCTTTCTACGAAAAGGCAGGAACAGGCTAAAAATAACCTAACAGTTATGGCCTGGATGTCAACATCCAACACGTTGCTGGCAAATACGGGAAAACTAGAGAAGCCTCTTAAAGGGCCATGTCTGGACTTGGGATTGAACAGAAATTTAAAGGCATGATCAAGATGTCAACACCTAAATGATACAGTCTACTGAAAATTAAGAACCTTCTACTTTGATTGTTTTGTGTCTCACACAAATTCTTCCCAAGAAATGCTTAAGTAAATCAACTAACTTATGCCCAGATCTGGATGTTTTATGAGGCAGTCGAGTCAATTACGAATCACACCACCAAACCAAACAACCACAGATACCAAACACAGAGTATTCAATAAAGATCATCATAAGAAATTTAGTTAACAGGCAAAATAAAGCTCATTTCATACTTACTTAAATAACATCAAACATGCTTACACCTGAGAATGCTACTCATGAATTAGACAAAATTAAAGAATCATTATTCCATCACTCACCATCACTGAAACGTTAAGTCAATGTTCACCAGCACATACAATATAAACAGCAACTTAGACAAACTGCACCGTAAACACACTTTTAGAGGCATCTGCCCCTTCTACACTATTAGGCCATATTAGAAATCACACAGGAAATTCAAGACCTCGACACAACAACTTTCCCCTATTTTACAACTCCTGGGGGTCGTTCTTTCCTATTGGTCAATACAAAAAATATTTGTGACGAAAGACACAGGAAGAGAACTTGCATATTTTATGCACTAACGATAAATTTAACTGACAACGGTGAAATATAATTTATTACAATAATTGAATCAATTATGTCAAACAATTAATCAAACACAACAGAAAACGCGGGCAGTTCTAAACATATGAGCATGTGTAGCATGAAAACATAATGGCGGCCACAATTGAGGAAATCAGAGGCAGAGTACAGATAGAGGAGTTTGGATTGCAAAATGTAGGTCACCGAGTCATCGTCGTAAGATCTGTTTGTTTTATTAACTTTTCCTTTTATAAAAAAATTTTGTTTCTTTGTTGATATTTACAGAGATTTTTTAGTCTTTCATTATTTTTAGTAAGCAATTAAGAGTAAAGCGCAATGTGATATCCTAAACATTGCTCATATTCTTGGGTCTGCTGCTTGAATACTGTAAGCCCTTAAATCAATGTAAAACTAAATACCAGGAGAATGTTAGCAGACCTTTTGTTTTGTGTTTGATGTTGCATGTTGGGTACTACTATAAGACCAGTTGAAGTAATCATTTTTAACCACCACTCACCTTTTTACTCAAACAAAATTTTGTTTTTATTGGAATTAAATTATGCCTAATGTATAACCCTGAAGGCGTACATTGATAAACTATTGAATATGCTGGACGTCTAAATTAAATGTCTGATTGCCTCTATTGATTTTGCAGACCAGCAGCTCCGCTTATCCAGGAACATATCCAGGTTATGACGACAGCTGGGATTATGAGTCATTTGTTAAGGTTTGTCTGTGTTGTTAATTTTACATACATAATTGGATACTGAATTAGCATGTGTTACTTTTATGGGAAATATTAAAATTGTGATGTGCTAACCGAAACAGTGCACCTGGGACCTTCTCCCAATGTGACCACACATGATATGTTATCCATTGAATTAGTGTTTCAAGGTCATGTTCTTTAACAACTTGATCATGTACACCACACTGATGTCATTTCATATATCATAAAGTATCAGATGGTATTATATTATATTATATTATGTTATGTTATGTTATGTTATGTTTTATTATATTATATTATTATATTTTACTATATTATGTTATGTTATATTTATTATATCATCTATCCCTAGAATGATAATTAACACCTGCAAAAGCTTATGGCAAGTAAAGCAAGAGTCGCACTAGTCCAAAGATTTTGAGTTTGTTAACTACGAGTGAACTTTTGATAGCTTATGGAGTCTTTCGAACTAAATATTTTGCAATCTGCTTATATGAAGACTTAAACATTAGTAGTTTGTAAAAAGAGTTTGCTTTTGCACCCTGATTCTTAGCGAATGATTCTTAGCGAACTTAGTCTCTGGTACTTTACATACATTACTCAGTCCAGTTTCTAAAATGCCTTTTTGGCATACCATTGAAATACACAGTTAAACTGGAAATGGTCAAATGTGATTTGGGCCTTACTCACCAGATATTTGGAAATTTTTTTGTTGGTACCTAAGTCCACCTTGTAAACTTTGATATCAATTTTTGTGAAATTATTAGAAAGATTTTAATTTAGATTTGTAAATGGATGATATTCATCAATCTATCTTATTATAGTTATGCATTTTACTATTGTATTTATACCTTACCTTTTAACGTATTACACAAGACAATCTGTCAACTAGAAATATCTTAAGTAGAGGCACTCACATCCAGTGGCGTGCTTAAAGGTAATCATCTAAGGGGCACTTCCATAACCGTGGAGAATGGTGTCCTTTGATTTCATGTCTTTTTTACCATTAAACCTATGATTATTAGGATCCTAGTGAGAACCACCCTCCGTTATGAGGAAATATTTACTGGGATCAATGCCCCCTTATGAGAGATCAACCACTTGTATAAAAATACAAAACTGGATTTTGGTCAAAGTTTGGAAAATAAGAACAAACTGGTTTTCTTCTAATCATCAAGACTACAAAATGACACCATCAAAAGCATCAGCAGATACCTACAAATCTGTCTTGAAAATCACCTTGAAAATTTGCGGCATCGTCACAATGTCACAAATTTTCAAGGTAATTTTCATGTTCTATACAACAAAAAGATTGTTCAAATACTGTCTTGAATATAACAATGTTTAACAAAATGTGACCAATTTGAGCAGCTCGTGAGGCGTAAATAGTGCTTTTAATGAACAAGCCTTCCTTGGAAATAGTGGATCAAAAGTACTGATCAAAAGTACTGATCAAAAGTACTCACAAAAGTACCGAAGTAAGACATTGCACAAAGTGAAGGTATTTAAAGGAAAGTTAGTAGCTAACTCTATTTTCTTGAATGAATATTCATAACTTTCTCTCTTGAATATCATCTCTAACTATGTGTTCTCAATAAGAGACACTATAGTTAAACAAATGGAGCATTTTTATGTTAAATCTCTTTTACATAATTTCAATTCTAAGTGTATGATAACATGGATAATAGTAAGAGTAAACCGCTTCTCCCAAATGAGGAACTGGTTGCATTAATTTTATATGAACAATTTCATAAGACCGCAAACAAGATTTTTTGCCAAAAATCAAGGAAAATAGTAAGGACAAACTGAAAATCAGATGCACATTTGTTGTGTAGTTACTTCATATCACACACTTATCAAGAAATCCTTTAGAACTAAACCACACTCTGTGTAAATGTATTCTATTTCATTTATTCTTTTATCAACTCTTAAGTTACTATATATATATTGTATAAATTATTTATGTCCCCATGTTGTATGTCGTGACCAGATCCCCAATTAGGAGATAAAAACAAAAGGAGTTGCCTCTCAAATATCTGATCCTGGAAACAAGTGTTTCTATGAAGGTGTCAATTTTAAGCAGACAACAAATGGTTCCCAATAAATTCTAACTTACTATTGAGACTCATTGCATATAAAACAAATGATTCAACTTGACTTAGTCCTGGTGGCATTCAATGAAAATTTTTTCTACCAATCACAACCTCTAGCAAGCATTTTTAATGTCTTAGACAAGTTGAGTCATATTGCAAAGTACAAAAGGCATTATTTTGAGTTTTTCTGCTCTCTTTTTTGGAGATCTTCAGGTCCTGTGATCTTCAGTAACTATTATAATTAATATGTTGCCCTAACCAGCTCTTGAAATGTGTGGAAAACCCAGGAGCAAAAATTGAAACCACATATTCCATGGGAGCGTTTGGTGCCAATTTCAAAGTATTGGCTTCTGGCAATTGGTTGGAGAAATGAAAGGGTATGGTTAGAAATGTCAGATGAAAATTAACCATATGGAAACAAAAACTTTTTAACCTCACAATGTCATACTAATTGTTAAAACTTTTTTGTTGTAGAACATGTATGTTTGCTTATCCAAAAATGTGATTTTGCATTGATTTAAGTGACAAAGATTCCTATTTGTCCTAAAGATACCCTTGTTCTTAAGTGAGAAATGTACCATGCACTCCACATTTGTTGATACATTATTAGCTTGTTCTTTTTCTTTTCAAAGCTTGTATGAAATGGTCCTTTATTCATACAGCTATGCACTTCTTATTTTTGTCATGAACACTAGTTCATTTGTTGCTTTTTATTTATTTTTTGTTTCAAGAAGCATGAAGTTATTTATTTTATTTAGCTATTTGCATGCATTTTTTGCATTTTGCTTTTCCATAATTGAAGTTATAGCAGGAGGAATGTCTGTCTTTTAGACAAGTTTCTCACGTATGTTGGCAGTGAGTTATATCTTGCGGCCAAGAGTTTATGCATTAGAATTAAAGCATGACTTTAAGCAGAACTTGGTAAATATTTGGAGAAACTTTAAATGGTCAGGAATGGATAAGTTGTTGTTTTTGGATAGGTTTTAGAAAATTAAGCTAAGACCTAAATGTTGTATTTTTAAAGTTCTGAACTTTGTCATGAAGTGTTAGGGTGTACGCATTGTTTTTGTCAGTTATGGTAACAGTATGACAGTGAAATCTGAAGACTGGCTTGCTATTTTAGGGCTATTTGTTATACATTTTCAACTTTTTCATGAAATACCTTGTTTTATGTTTCATTAAACATATTTATATTTCCATGAAATGTCCCATTTGTTCTTATATCAACACTTATACCAAAACTTGAGATACTGTGTTCTTTCAAAATGCAACACTATCCAATTATATCTTACAATTTAATTTTGGCATTAACTTCATGTAATGTGGTAGTTGTATAGATTTTTCCACTGTTAATAGATTTATTGAATGTTTTGTGTCATAATGTGTTTCAATATTGAAATTGTTTTCTTTTTATGTAGAGCTATGTAATGACTGAATAGAATTCATTGGCGTTTATTGTAGAAATTCAAAGTTGATGTCATCAAGCTATCTGATACTGACATGGAATTTGATTTAATTGGCATTGATGCAGCAATAGCGAATGCATTTAGAAGGATACTCATAGCTGAGGTATTTAAAGCATAAAACAAGTTTTTATGTTACCATATTGCATAAGTTTTAAAATGTGTGCCATGTAGTTGAGATTGAACTTGTAGTTATTTAAATCTACATCATGCCTACTATAATATGTTAGTTTTATTGGTAATTCTTCATTGTGACAAATGTTTTTGGGAGCAACGTAGTAATGCTCAGGCATAGCCTTGCTAAATGTGCTTCATTTTGCAGATTTCCTTGAAAATGTGATCCTTTTATTCACCTTGGCATCACAACTGACCCAGTGAGGATCTTTTTGACATTCTGTTGCCACTCATTGTTTTTTTCCCAAATCTATTCACTTTTTGATAATTTGTCATATAAATTGGTCAGCTTAAGCAGTCATTTGGTAAACCAATATCTCTTTAACAAACTTGAGTATGTGTTGCGCATTAACAAAATGTGAAAATGACCTTAATGGCCAAAGACTGCAAAAGAGAGCAAGCATGTAGAATTTGTTCTATGGAACTCCACACTGCAATTGACATTTAGTTATAATTATGATGCTGCTGGTGGGAGAGGCAAAAGCATTGTCTGCTCCATCGTTTGCCATCAAGGTTGTTGCCTCCTTTGCCTTGTTTAGTTCACATATTCTTATTGAATATAAGATTTATTACTTTATTGTTTTACTGCCATTTTGGAGATCTGCCGTCATTACACAGAAATTTCACATTGGGTTCTTGTCCTCTTCCAAAGGGAGGTACAGTTCCAAATATAGTAGCTGTACAGCCACAAGCATTGATTGGTGTTAAGAGTATCTGTAAGGGATGCAGATTTTAAAGATGAAATAGACCACTGTCCTCCAAGTTTTATCAGTCTTCTTTTAAAATGCAAATACTTTACAAAACAAAACAAATCCACATTATCAAATGCATAGATCCGATAATCGTAGCCCAAATATTTTTGTATAAACATAGATATTTGCATAACAATAACAATCAATGGATATGTTCCCTGATTCCCAACCTGTTGTATCACACAGAGACAGTGTGTGTTAGTTCCTGTTCTACATTCTGTGTACTCCGTCTAACTTCAAAGAGATTTATTTTCCTATTACAAGTGTATAACTTCTTTGAACAAATGGTAGTATATCAAATTAATCCAGCAGAAGTCACAACATGCCCTGACCAAAGTTTATGGTAACAGTGTATGTATGGTGTATTACATTTCTAAATATTCTTTACACAGTATGATTTTGAACAATCTTTTTGTGGTACAAAACTTGAAAATCACCTTGAAAATTTGTGGCTTTTTTTTGTCTGACACTCTTTATAGTATGAATTGTCAGAAAGGAAAGTATATGTATATGCCAACCATTTTATATGAATTATGATTTGAAACTAGCCAATCATAAACAAGAAACAAAGGGAAAATGAAGAAACAAAACATTATTGCAAGAGTCCAAGTGAAAAAAAGAACTCTTTTGGCTTACAGCTTACTGGTTTTCTAGTTGTAATATAGACAGTCTCCAATACACTTAGATGAAAGGACGATCTAGCTGTGCCAATTATCCAAAAATTCTCGTCCTTATACATTTCGGCACATTCTCAATTTTCTAGTAAATGTTGGCCTATGGTGTGCAGTGGCTGGAACATGTTTGATCCTGTCACCCAATTTTTGAGAAGTGTGACCTACATACTGAGCTTCACATCGGCACAGAAATTCATATGCTACTAAGCTTTTATATCATAATGTTATAAAGAGTTATATATCATAATGTCAAAAGTCAACAAAATTACAACTTGTATAATTGTTGAAAAAAACTTTATGAAAGTCCAAACTTTCATTTGCACTTCTTTTGGAGTGGGGGAGGGGGGCAACATACAACTTTATCTCCTGCCTCCTTAAAAGGTGGAGTGAATGTTCCATCTGTTACGACTTAATGTCAACCATACCCACAGATCTGTATTATTGTGAAGCATTTTACAATTTTGATTCCCTGAAAGCTGCTATTTGTCTCCATATCATTGCTGTGAAATCCAATGTTTGGGTGTCTCAAAAAACGTTGTGGCCTGGTAATGCTTGATATATGCTACTTGTGGCCTTGCATCTGAGTAATATCAGTTGAACTTTTTTGTGATACTATGCAGGTGCCAACAATGGCAGTTGAGAAGGTATTCATTTACAATAACACATCAATTATTCAAGATGAGGTAAGAAAAAGCCAATTTTGTCCTTAAGTATTAATGATCTTGTAAGACATTAGGACATCCTTTCATACTAACAAATGCCATTTGCATTGAATTGGCCAGTATCAGCTTAGTTGTAAACCAAATAATTTTTTAAAAATAATGTATGTATTGACTGGGCAGCCATGGCACAGTGGTTAGATGTATTTCAGTTTCCAATCCAAAGGCTGGGGTTCAGACCTAGCTATCAGTGTTGCTAGGAAGGGCATTCAACCTTAAATGCCTCGTGCTACAATGAGGACCTTGCATGGTGAGGCATCATCAAAGCCCCAAGTTAAGGGGGAAACTGACATAAAACCTCACAAAGATACCACATATTGACCACTTGACAAAATGCATGATCAACTTTCGCAACATTCAAACCAGCATCAATTAAATACCCATTGTAACCAGGTCAAATGATGCATCGAGTAACTGACTTGACTACCGACTAACTACTGAACTACAACCCAAAGCAACTTGACAGAGGATGATGGAGACATAGACAAACAGAGCATGGTGGGCATTGTGGAACCAATACAAAGTAGCGACAAGAGACAGGGGTTTTTTGAAAGAACATGTCACAGCCTTACGTGTCTCCTTGCATGGAGAGAACTAGGTGATAGGTAGGGACTGACTGATCACTGAGGTTACATGGCTAATCCACTGAATCTTATTGCCTGGGTGAAAGACTGGATGTTAGTATACAATTTCAAGGGAGATCATTACCAGCAATTTTGAAGAAGCAAGTTTGGTCCTGGACACAATATTAATCTGTTGTCAACTTATACAATATCTTGTAGTATCAGCTTTTGGTAAGATTATGCCCACATGTTAGTCAATGATCTCTGAACATAAATGTTTGGAACTTGATTGACCTGAAGGCTGCTAGACATTTGATAGTAGGAGTACTCATGCTTACTTACACTTTACTCTAATACATTTTCTAGCATTCTCAACACAATGTTAGTTTAATACTGTCAGATTTTGCAAACTGGAAACTGTCATTGCAGCAAATGAGGTGTGTGAGACTTGAAACGTGATGTTGTCTGGGAGAGTTAATGTTTGTGGCATCGCAATTGCTATGGTCTACTGCAATCCTGAACACAAGTAAAACTATCAGGGAAACTTGGTACACATCATTGGATACGTTTTCTGGTATTTATAGAAGTTTCTTCTAAACTTTATGTTATTGATAACGTTTTTGTTTGAGTTGAAATAAAGATCTGTTAAATGCTGCTATTTTTTAATGAGGCTTGTTATTTGTTCCAAATCATGTATGACACCAATTCATGAAAAATTGTGTAAGCTAACCTTTTTTCTTTGTAGCACATCAGGCTATATTGTGTGTATCATTTTGATGTTTTTTTTTCAATTGATTACCTTTCCAAATCATGATTTTTGTTAAACAGATATTAGCCCATCGCTTAGGGCTTATTCCAATATATGCTGATCCACGAAAATTCCGGTACAAGGATGAAGGTATGATGGATACCTTTAAAAAACTTTGTGCTAGGTGCTTAAAGCCAGCTAGATCTTTCTATATACTCAAAGTTTTCCCCAATTTGTGTACCTTATTACCTGTTTATGAGAAGCAAGGCTGTATGCCTTTATTATTTAGATAAATTTCATTTAGGCAAAAACATAAAAAATTGCTGAGCCACAATTTTTTCCCATTTTGATATGCTAGAACAAATGGAACTGATAAATAAAGATAAGGTGGTCTATGCTGATGTTGAAGTTGATTGAGAAGACCCACATTCCAATTCTTGTACAGACCAGGGATAAAAAGAGAGGTGGGGAAGATAGTCAAAGGGAAACAGGGACGTTGTTGATACACTAGTTTTGAGTTGGCATTAGTCTATCGTTTAAACTGGACCAACAACATAAAAAACATGGTCTAAAAAAAGGTGCATAGCCACTTTGTTAGTCAATCCTCACCTGAACGTCGTTTGTAATCCTTCAATTATGACCAAGTTAAGGTGTGGCACCCTTATGCTTTAATCTGTACGTCTTCCAAATTCTACTTCCCGTTACGTCTACAGTGTTGGAAGTAAGGTTAGTAACCAGAGGTTACTCATGTAATTTAAGGATTAGGGTGAATGCTCTTTTTAGCTGTTGTGAATCGGGTTTTATAATTTGTGAATGCAAACGCACTCCTTTCTGTTGCTTGCTTGAAAGTATTCTTTATCTAACTTTCTTGCATTCTGGCATCACAGTTTTAGTTACTGAATTTCTCCTTTCAATATTTTTTTGCAGATGACGAAACAGCAAATGCAAATACAACTATAGAATTTGAGTTAAAAGTAAAATGCACAAAAAATCCAAAAGCTAAGAAAGATTCAACAGACCCAGATGTTCTATACCTAAATCATAAAGGTAAATTACCTTGCCTGTATGTAGTTGATTAAGGTTGAGAAAATAATGCACACTCTGTTTTGATTTCTCTCTGCCTGGTTGATACTCATTATCATTGACCATAATGCAATTTCACTTATTGGTACGTTAAAGTCTTAAATGCCCTGAAGTGTGGTGACAAAGGTGATTTCTTTTTTCAAGGATGTTTTTGGGACTCTAAAACCTGCAATTAAAGCAATCCATGATTATTTCCTTTGTATGTTATCTTCCCTTCAACCCTCATAATTGTCTCTTAATATATCGTATTATGGAAAACCTGTGCCCCCACCTCCTACGACAAGTGCTTGGATGCACCCATTATAATAACTGACTCTCCAGTATGTCGTTTCCATGTTTTGAAATGTTACCAGTATACTGGTAGAAATTCAGCTGTCCTAAATTTCCTCTTAGTGACAACGAAGCAGATGAAATGGATCCCCGTAGGAAATCAAGCAGAAAAGGTGCGGCAGGGCTTCTGTTATTGTGATTATCATGTATACCACAGAAGTAGTTTGACTATTGAATATTGAGTATTTATCTCAGTACTAAAGAGATATGAATTAAGTTAAACATTCAGACATTTATGAATCTAAAAGAAAAAAATCCAGTTACTGTACTAGCATTAGCATACTTTTAGCAATTTTATAATGGAAGGTGTGTTATTATACTGAACTTAAGAAGCTCATCTGAAGCCATTTTGGCTGTGGTGATAAAATATTCTGCTACCCATGCAAGGGCTAGCAAAGCTATGGAACTCATAAAAGAACGTCCAGATGCTTTTGTTGCATATGATCTCTCTGGACTCAAAAAAGTACATTACGAGACCCATTTTGGTCAGAGCATCTGCCATTTGATCAATACGTCTTCAAATTTTGATGATCGAAGGGAAGAGGAATCGAAAACTCTTTTGGGGTTGATGCCAGTAGAGTTTGGGTAAGGAGAGGACTTACACTTAACTAAATAGGGCCAAACACTTACTGAACTTTCAAGGAGGAAGATTTTGCATTTATTGTGGGGAGCCCGCTAACTAGCCTGTGAATATTTTATGCTTTTCGACCTCAGTCCTTCGTCGCTATTGACCAGACCTTGTGATCCCTTACCCGTTGGCCTTTTGCCTTGTACCTTCTGTGTGAACTAAAGGTAAACGATGACCCTGTAGATTCAAGGTTTTTGAATCCTTTGCTCACTCAACCAAAGAAGTACTATTGCATAGTGTCAACCTTTCTCAAATTTAAGTGTAAGTAAGAGTTGCATGACATAGCTTCAGTATTAGTTTTTTTTTGCTGGAAAAGATGAGATGATTGGAATTGGAATGTTGCTATGAGGAAAACATCTTCGTTTAAAATCAGTAGTCACAAGTGCTTTGGTTGTATGATTTAAGCCTCCAGGTCTAAATCTGCCAAAATTTTTCTTGATGAGTTGGTGACTTTTAGCTACCAAACGAGAACCATCAACTTTGTTGCATTATTTTATTCTGAACCTGTGTTCACAATAATAGTTATTAAGCTAAGAAACCATGGTTAGATAACACGCCGTGATTTGTGTTCAAAACCAGGGAAAATTAATGTGGTATTGCAGCAATAAATATCTTGTAACAAAACAATGTTCAAAAGCATCCTCTAACAAGCAATGTTAAAAAATATCCTTGAGCTTCAGACATCTTTTATCTGCTATCCCCAAATGGCCCTGTGACTTTGTGTCTTTGTGTAATTCGCATACTTCTTCAAAGTTTAGCTCCATACGTAATTTAATTTTTCACATCATTATCGTTATAGTCCTTTAATTTTTTCGTTTCAGTATTCTTCTTCCGATCTGCGACCGGTCTTGGACGACATTTTGATAGCAAAATTAAGGCCTGGCCAGGTACTAACATTTCACAAATTTGTTTATGCCACTGAAGTTCTTGAAGTTCTTGAAGTTCCAATCTAAATATTTGTTTGCTTCTAATTCTCCTCTGTATCTTTCAACATTTCTCTTATTGTGGCTTTAAAATGTTTGATAGATAGATAGATAGATAGATAGATAGATAGATAGATAGATAGATAGATAGATAGATAGATAGATAGATAG